>JAYMFT010059520.1:0-14958 GCA_038088735.1 Panulirus argus | reverse complement strand
ACTCTCTACCTTCTCATGTCTTTCCCAATAACTATGACCTGGCTCATTTCAAGAGATGTTTTTCACTTTCTCAAAAAATTTGTAAATACTTTCCCTGTCTGTTTTTCCCCCCTTTCTCAACTCTGTCTATATTTCAATTAGGGCCTGGCCTTGATGTGGACTTTTGTCCGTGACTGGAGCCTTCAACATTAAAAAAAAAATGCTAGTCTTCTGGGGTTGTGGTAGCACTTTGTCACCCATATAATTCAACCTAGTTTTTATATGAAACTTAACTACTAATTTACCAAAATCACCAATATTCCATGTATCTGTGTTGCCCCTGTTGCCTAGACTGGAACTTTGTCCATATCCATTATCGTCTATGAGCTTATGAATGATTGTGATTACTATTTGTGTTATGGGAAGTGAGTTTTACCCTCATGTTACCCAATCTCTAAACTTTGTATATATTTACCATGTCTACTACTGTGTCTGTATACATACATGCAGTGACACATATATACGTTTTATATGCATATATACATAAGAGAAAAGACATGGTACATATATACAAGACTAAGAATACGGGGCAACAAGCATAGAACTCGGTACTCGTAACACACAGAGCAATCATACATGCACACACTCACCCTAGCCTACGCTAAGTGAGTTAATGTAGGCATGGTTATAAGTATTCTATATTTCGTTATAACTGTTGAAGTTGATCACTGGTGTTTGTATGATGTTTTGAAAACATGTTGCAGCTTTATGAAATCCTTACGGTTGGTATAGGCTGTGGTACACGAATAGCAGGATGATTACTCTTCTTTTTTCTTTATTTTACGTCTGCAGCTTATACAGGAGCTTTGCTATTGCGTAAGACTTTAAGTTACTTTACACATCCGTTTTGATGTTAATCAGTCCTTCTGACATTCCAACCTGTGGACGTTCAAGGAATGTTTGTAAACAGCACAGCGGAGCGGTTGTCATGGCAACGCGTCTCTTCGAGCTACCAGCTTAAAGTAATGCAAATAGATCACACATGAAATTTAGCTGAAGATTTGTTTTATACTAATGATGTACTCAGCATCGCTGCATTTTTTTTATCTTTAATATTGATGCTCGGAATTGGAAATCTAATCATTCATAATGCTTCATATGTACGAGCGAGATTTTTTAAAATAAGATAGTGAATAAACTTTTCATGAATCGTGTTTGAGATAGGCTGTGTTAGCCAAACTTGGAAAGTGGTAGAAATGCATTCCTGCTCTACAGGACAGTGTTGGCCCACTGGATGACGTTTGTTCTGCAGTTTGTGATAACGTTCTTATGTTTGTCTGTAGTTGATGGAGACTGAGATAACTGCCCCTCGTCCCTGCACCAACTTGTCCCTGATCATTCAGTGTAAATTTTCACTACAGACCGGTTAGCCAGTGCTGGAAGCAGATGGTCTGTGGGAGGATTTAAAGCTGTTGAGACCAGGTTGTCCTGTGGTTCAGGGTTAGTATTGTAGGATACCTCATAGCACATTTTTTTTTTTCATGTAGAAGCTTGACATTACACAGTAAAGTGCATCACTTTCTTTTACCGGTAAACCTCACTAATCATAAAGTTTTTTTCTGATTTTCATTGTATAGAAGGAAAGTTAGCTAAGATAGTTTAGATGCACATGCACAAGTAAATGAATATCATTTTACTCAACTTTGTGGAGTGCCTTCAAAGAATTTAGGGTACTGTACTTTCCTTGCGCCTCATTATATTATTGGACTTATTGATATATACTTAAAAAGGAAATTGTTGCATTCATCTAGAGTCTTGTGAGTTACATGGTACATATTCAGTTCTCACGCCACTCTATTCTCATTTTAAAAAAGGGGGAAATTTAATCCCCTCAACATAGTTAGCCCAGACAGTGTCAGCCAGTTTTAGAAAAGATATGACAGTATGATGAGAAATGAAATAAGGATTGCAATAAACTGAGACAAGTAACTGAGATGAGCAATAATGCACCAATAGGTGCAACGTTAATCTTGCATATTTCTACTGATAAGTTCTATTGTTAAGTTCCCCTGTACTGCTGTTTCATATTCCCCAAGCTGTGTCTTATTCATTTGTGTTTCTTATTTTTAGGTCAAGGATTTGTCATCATGAGCCATTCATTTCTGCATTTGTTGTAGTAGGCACATCCTGTGTATGTGTTCCTGTTGTAATGTGCCTTGCCCACCAAGGATTTCAGTGCCAAAGCTGGGGACAGAGATGGCACTTATGCAAAGTATTTTCCTGTTATGAATAAATAACTTTACAGTTCAGGGGTTAAAGCATCTTGGACTACTCATATATCTGCAAATACTGTAATGAGGGACATCCTTCTGTGTGTTCAAATTGTATTTAGCCTTGCCCGACATAGATTTCACAGAAGGAAGAAATGGCAAAATCTATCTATCTATCTATCTTTGATGCCCATTCCCTTTAGGAACTCCCTGAAGGGGTTGGCCATGGCAAAAGATTCTCCATAACTGTCGAACTCCAGCACTGCTTTTTAGCCTTAGTGCCTCATCTTTAACAGGTCACTGGCAGAGAGCAACTCTAGAACATTGTTTCAGAGGCTCCTACCTAATGTTCCCACCAACTACTTTTACTTAATGTATCTACCTAATATTCCTACCAAATATTCCCACCTACTACTTCTACCTAATGCTCTCAGCTAATGCTCCTATGCTCTGCTTCTCCCTAATGTTCCAACCTAATACTTCTATCAACTGCTCTTACTATTTTGCCAAAAGGCAGAGCTACTGCAAAGTGCTCACCACAGGAAAATCTAGAGTTTTGAAGAATGAGTTGTGTAAGTTCTGTGAGTTAACTGCAGTCAAGTGTATGTGTGACAAAGGGAGGTTGTTTGTGGACAGAATGTTTGTGTAAAGTGGAAAGAAAAGACAGCTACTTGGATCAAAGGAGTGCAGCTTGACAACTACTGAAGTACTGGCTTACTGTGCAGCCATAACTAACCCTCTCAATACCCAGGCGGGGAGTATCGGTAATATATCTTCCTGGTTGGTGGCTGCCTACCAACTACTACCTACAAAATGGCAAAATAGTAATGTGCTTTCCAATTACTGATAATTTTCATTACAATTAAGGGTTAAATCATCTTAGGCCACTCATTTTATACATATACTACATACATAGTGTTCAGATTGTATCAAGTCTGGCACAACATGGAAATCCCTGACAAAACAGGAGATACATTAGGCACATGCAGTAATGTCATACTTACAAAAAGCAGGTACCCTACATTACCATCTCATCAAATACATTTGATTACCCTTCAAAATACTCACACCATCTCTTCACCTCACCACAGCCTGTTACCAGTTCCCTATTTACCCCTTCACTGATGTTCCCACTTGTTCTCTTATTTTTTCTCACACTTAACCTTCTTCCAAAACATCATATTCTCCCTGAAGACTGCTGATACCCACCTACTCCTGCTCTCATTTGGCCTCTTTTTCAGTCCCTGCTGCACCTTCCTCATGACCTCCTGCCACTATCTTTCTCAAATTTCCCAATCATCCACACTCCTTCCCTGTAAGTACTGCTCATATACCACTCTTTTCTCTTTCACTAACAACTTTATTTCATCATCCTTCATTCACTACAATTTCTCACTTGCCCACCTCCCACTTTTTGCATGCAACACTTCTTTAGCTCATGCCAGCACTGTTTCCTTAAATACCCCCCATTCCTCATTTAGTGTTGTTTGCTCTCACCGTTTGCCATTCTACTCCCAATCTCTCCTGGTTTTTCTTCACACACATCGATTTTCCAAGCTCACTTGCTTTCACTACCCTGTTCTCATTCTTACCTTATTTTCAGTATTAGAATCCTCTGATATATACTTGATGTTTTATAAGAAGCTGCTAAAATGCCCATATATATCAATATTACAGTTTTTCTTTTTTTCTCTTTTTAATCTTCATTCAAGTGTCCATGTGTACAATGTTTGAGCTTGGATTTATATTTATATGCAAGTTACGGATGTTACATTATCTTGTAGTATTCAAAAGGATGTTTCATATCCACATATATAATCAAATATAACTAGATCTTTTGGAGAACATAAGCAGCTCACAGTGTGTTTATTTACATTTGATCAGCTTTAGTATGCAGTGAGTGAGTAGCCATTCAATTCCCAAGCTTTTTAACTCTTGTATTATTAGTCAGCCATATATAAAAAAAAAGAAATAATGTAACCGACGATATTGTGCTTATTTTCTCTTTTAAGTTGATGTAGGCCAGAGGTTATAGATTAAACTACCAAACAGTGCTTTAAGTTCATGAATGATTTCTAGAATGCTTTGTTTTCCCATAGCAGTCATAAGTTGCAAGAACAAGAGAGCTGCAACTGATGCTGACATTTAAGCCATTTTGTCAGTGTTTGTGAGTGAGTTTGAAGATGTTGAAGAATAGTGATTATGATACCTCAGAGGGATAATTGGCTGATAGGAAGATGGAAAAAACCTGACCTTCTTCCGTCAACCAGCTCAGTTACACCAGTTCCAGTGAACAAATGGCATAAGACTGAGAATTTTGTCGGCAAAAACCCCCTATATTTAGATAACACTTGACCAGTGTGAAAGATTTTTAGAAGTAGGGTATGAATCTGTATTCTATATTCTCATCTTCATGATTTGCTCTGAGGTAGAAGTTGAAAAATAAAAACCATGGCAAAATAACAAATTTAATTTTCACCAGATATTTGCCACCTTATCAAGATCCTTCAAATCTAGTATAGGTATTATTATTATTTTATGATCTTTAGTGGTATTCATATTTATTCCCCTATAATGAATAATGATTTTGACTTTATTTTCTTAGATGAGTGAATTTATGCACCAATTATGGGAGAAAAATTTTTCACATTTTTATATTTTTGGTGGAAATAGTTTTTCTCTATATGTTTTGAATTTCAAGGAATTCAAGTGCCACATCTATGAAATGTACCTTCTGATATTGAAAAGTAATAGAAAGTATCAAATCAATAATTCTAGTTTTTGATGGATTATTGGTTTTACATGGCACCCCCATGAAAATTAATTTCTCGTTTTTCTTTTAAGGTCAAGGCTTGATGAGGACCACTGTCTATGACCAGGGCCTTTATGAATAGGGGTTGGGGTAAGATGCTTGTTTTAATTTATAAGTTCATTAAAGGCTGTGTGAGAATCTTGCAGTTTTTATCTCTGTTGTCTATCCTCAAGGATAAACATGTTAGTTTACTTGTATATTGTACAGTAATCTCTCAGTTTAATGGACTAATGGGGGGAGGGTTGTCCGGTAATGCTGAAAGTCAGTTAAATCAAGTGTAACCATTTTTTATATGATATATAGTTCACACGTTTCTTTTAACTCCTCTGTCACTTGATGCCATTTTGAACTGTAAGGATTGCAATATTATTTGATAAATAAAGTCAATTCTTTGTATACAGCCTGACCGTACGATAGCTTGAGGCAGCCTGAGACCAAAACAAAGCAAGTATATGAATAATCCATAACAATCTGGTAATGTGGTGGGATGAGAGAAACACAGCTTGGGTGGGAAACACTACACTGATTCTAATGTTTTCCCAGAGTCTTAATTACAGAATGAACACAGAAGAATAGGACTCCAGCTTATATATATGTCGTCATCAGCCCTCACCCCTCTGGGTACTTGGTGTGACCTCTTGAATGGTTGCGCCTGGCATTTGACCTTGCCACCTCTGCCATGTTCCACCCGGCTGCTCCTGCCGTGACTGACCTCGTCATCTCCGTCAAGCTTGATCTCGCCATCTCTACTGCAGTAATGTCTCACAACCACTCTTGCAAGGCACACAAAGCCCTCTCATGATTCATGGTTTCTTTTGTTGCTATGTAAGCCACCTCAATCATTTTATTTACTTTTCTCAAACTGCCCTTGCTTAGTATTTTCATCCCACTCCATTTCAACTGGTACCCTTTTTTCCTCTGCATGCACCACCAGTGAGTTAGAGGTTCTGTGCACCCCTCTAACTCACTAGTGGTGCATGCAGAGGAAAAAAGCACCTGCCAAACTGGAGTGGGATGAAAATACTAAGCAAGGGCAGTCCGAGAAAATTAAGGAAAACGATTGAGGTGGTTTACATAGCGACAAAAGAAAACATGAATCACCAGGAGGGCTTTGTGTGCCTTGCAAGAGTGGCCACTAGGCAGATCACTGTGGCAGAGGCGGCGAGATCAAGCTTGACAAAGACAACGAGGTCAGTCACAGCAGGGCTGGCCAGGTGGAACATGGCAAAAGTGGCAAGGTCGAATGCCCGGTGTAACCATTCAGATCACACCAAGTACCCAGGGAGGTGAAGGCCAACAACGACACGTATATAAGCTGGAGTCCTGTTCTTCTGTACTCATTCTGCGATCAAGACTCTGTTGAAACGTTATACTCTGTACAATGTTTCCCACCCAATCTGTGTCTCTCTTACCCCACCACATCACCAAAGCAAGTATACCCCACACTACCAAAACAAGTGTGATATGAAATGTGCATGGTGTGGCATTTGAGATCTTTGATTTTTTTTTTATTTTGTCAATTATTATTAATTAATGTATTATTATTTGCCCAGTTTGTTAGATCTGAAAATCGCTATATCGGGGTCCATTAAATCGAGTGATTACTATATATATATGTATATGTTTTTATCTTCATATGAAATTTTATCCATATTCTGTAAAATGCACTTGTATTCACCTGTTACCTGACTCCTAACCATTGACAGACACATGAATAAAATGCAGTATATGAGTGAATGTCCTACATTATTCATTGAACTTTTATGATTCAATTGGTTCTTTTTAGCTCTCATCCAGAGAAGCACCCCAGGAAGAAAATACTTAATATAGAAAACTTGAATTTTAGTTTTGAAAAACAAAATAGATATTAACATTTTTCATTATTATGAATACTGGTACTGTTATTTTGTTTATGTTAAATCTCTAGATTATATATTCAGACATTAGAGTTCATATGCTAAATGTAACTGTGATATTTTTCAGAACAGCATAAATGATTCCTAAGGAAATAAGGGAAAATGGAAGCAGCCCTTGAAAAAGCTCTTGCCAATCCTGGCCTGGGGTTACTGCTGTTGAATAATACCAATCAAGATCTAGCTGAAGATGTAGAGCAGTTACGACAAGATGTTTCACGTGTAGAAGATGTTTGGAAATTAGAAAGTGAAGCACAGAGACGAAATTCTGAGTATGTCTTGGATATGACACAGATGATGGAAAATATACAGGTAGTAGACCACCTTTCTTCTTCTGTGAAATCTGAAATGCTCCAAAATCCGAAACTTTTTGAGCGGTGACATTATGTTACAGGTAGAAAATTCCTCACCTGACCTCATATTATTTTTTCATTGTAGTAATGGCATTTCATATTTTAAACTGTTAAGAACTTATGTGTGAATTAGTGTAGGAAAATGAGTCCTTATCAGTAGCACATAAATTCAGAGTCAGAAATGAAGATGATGCCAAAGAACCACAAATTGTCCACATGGGCAGCTACAAAAACTTTGTTTCATGTGCAAAACTATTAAAGATATGGTATAAATCATCTTCAGGCTATGTGTATAAGTTGTATATGAAACATAAATGGATTTTGTATGTAGACTTTGGTCCCATCCCCAAGATATCTCATTATGTATATGCAAACATTCCAAAATTCAAAAAAATCCTAAATCCGAAACATTTCTGGCCCCAGGCATTTCAGGTAAGGGATACTCAACATGTGCCATGTCATGATCAACTCTGAATACATTACTGTATTTATAAGGTGTACCAAGGCTGTATTTTTTTAGTGCTGAATTATTTGTCCCTTTATGCTTTTAACTTTCACTTAGCAACTACATTTCATTCCAGAGTTTAGTTCTGGTTCATCGTCAAGATATTGAGTCAGAAAGTAAACAAGAGAAAGGAGCAAATAATGAAGCAGAAGGTATTGTACGGCAGTGCAGGAAAAAACACAGTGACCTAGCTAACATCCATGAAAGTTCTGAGCTGCTAGAAACCCATGTAACCCAACGACAGAGAGAACTTGAAGATTTACAGAAGAATTTGACCGGTGACTCAAGTTTGCTAAAGGAACTACTAGACCATTTAGCAGAAGCTGATAATGATAACTTACTGTTGCTTCAATATTCTGCTGAAGATGCATCCAAAATAAAGGTATTGATGAAGGTCTTTAGTTTATATTGCACTCTTTTTCCATATTCTGTTAACAGTTTATTCCCAACTCTTTTTCTGTATTCTGTTGATATATTTGCATATTGGTTTGTCATATTTTGTTAAAATAAATACCTTCATAACACCTTACTGCTCAGAAGGGCATGTTGATATTAATTGTTTTCACATTTTAGAGAACACCTGCTTATAGAGCAAGCAGATAGCTTTCCTTATGTGAATAGTTTATCTGTAAGCACACGTCTTTTCAAAAATTTAGAGAACAGAAAAAGTGTAAGTATTATAACTTGGAGAGGTTTATACTGACCAGAGTGAATCAAGAAAGCATTCAGGAACCACAGTACTTTTCATGCAAGTCATGGCTTATTAGATAGAAGTAGCAAAGTAAGTTAGTTGATGAAATCTGGAGCTGTGATTTTTCTCTTACAGATTTTTTCATTTTTGTATGTGTAGTTACCATTAGTACTTTATGGGGAGGGAGTTTTACACTCATGAGGCTCCATCTCTTAAAATTTCTATACTATCTTGCATCTTTTTAGATTTATGTATGCTATCTATCTGTCTATCTATATTTCTGACACCTGTTCCAGTTGGAACTCCCTGAAAGGGGTGACCACAGCAACAGTCTCCATAACTGAAGAACTCCAGTGCTGCTTCTTAGCCTTTACTGCCTCACCCTTAACAGGCCATTGGTAGAGGTCAAGTCTAGCACAGTGTTTGCAGAGGCTCCTACCTAATGTTCCTAAGGACTACTTCTGTCTAATGCTCCTGCTAACTACTTCTACCTAATGTTTCTTCCTAATGCTCCTGCTAAAATGTTCCTACCTTCTACTTTTATCTAATGTGCCTACCATTTTGCCAAAAGGCAGGGCTAGCACATAGTGCTCACTGCAGTAGTCCACATGTTAATGAGGCAGAAAGAAGAGACAGCTACATGGGTCAGAGGAGTGCAACTTGACAACCAATAAAGTGCTAGCTTACTAAGCAGATGTCACTAACCCTTCTGATACTCAGGTGGGTAGTTTTTTCCATGCATAAATTATGATACATGTTTCCGGTCCATGCTTCAGCTAGTACATCCCTAGCAATTTCAGTCATTGCCAGCTATTTTGATATTTGACATTGTCAAAGTAAATATATGTTGTGAAAGATTTGTGCATATGTGCTAACTTTTTTGTTTAAAAATTTCACTCATCAATTCCACCTCTTTCATTTTTGTTCAAAGCATTTCATTCCAACATCCTTCACTTTGTGTAACACTCCTTATGATACTTTATCCATATACACCTTTGCTCCCTATCCCTGAGGTAGAGGAGAAAGAATTCTGTCGCCGTAATCTCTGTGCCTCATAAAAGGCAACTCAAAGGGACTGGAGCAGAGGACTGGAACTCCTTACTTTCTTGTATTTCAAATTCTATAAAAGGGAACAGGAAAAGGAGCCAAGCAGGGATTGATCACCCTCCTCGAAAGCTCAGGCTGGGGTGTCTAAGTGTGTGAATGTAACCAAAATGAGAAGTGAGGAGAGATAGGTATTATGTTTGAGGAAAGAAACCAAGATTTTCTGGCTCAGAGTAGGTATTGAGGTAAGAAACCTGGATGTTCTGGCTCAGAGTCAAGCAAAGCTCAAGGGTAAAAGGGAAGAATAGGAGTAAAGTCAGGGTTGATGAAAGGACAAGAGCTAAGAAAGGAGTAGCACAACTCCTAAAGCAGGACTTGTGAGAATGTGTGATAGAATGTAAAGCAGGACTTGTGAGAATGTGTGATAGAATGTAAGGAAGTAAATTCTAGATTGATGTGGGTAAAACTGAAAGTGGATGGAGAGAGATGGATGATTATTAGTGCTTATGCATCTGGCCATGAGAAGAAAGATCATGAAAGGCAAGTGTTTTGGGAGCAGCTGAGTGAGTGTGTTAGCACTTTTGATGTAAGAGACCAGCTATTAGTAATGGGTGATTTAAATGCAAAGGTTAGTAATGTGACATATGAGGGTATAACTGGGATGCTTGGTTTATTCAGTGTTATGAATGAAAATGTTGAATAGCTTGTGGAGTTGTGTGCTGAAGAAGGACTAGTGATTGGGAATATCTGGTTTTATGAAGAGGAATACACACAAGTATATGTATGTGAGTAAAAGATAGGGTCAGTGGGCACTACTGGATTACATATTAATTGACAGATATGTAAAAGAGACTTTTTGATGGAAATGTGCAGAAATGGGCAGCTGGTGGGATGTCTGATCACTTATCTTGTGGAGGCAAAGGTGAAGATTTGTAGAGGTTTTTGAAAAAGAGGAAACATATGCCAGGGAGAAGAGAGTGGTGAGAGTACATGAACTTGAAAAAGAGAACTGTGTGAAGAAATACTAAGAGAGATTAAGTGTAGAATGGCAAAAGATGAGAATAAATGAAGCAAGGGGAGTGGTGGAGGAATGGGAGGTAGGGAAGTGGTGATTGCATGTGCAAGAGATGCATGTGGCATGCAAAAGGTGGGAGGTGGGTAGAATAGAAAGGGTAGCAAGTGGTGAGATGAAGAAGTAAGGTTCCTAGTGAAAGATACTGTTTGCATTAACCATGTCCACAGTTATCTTATCCATTCATCCACCATTCATACTATAAGATTACTTATTGACATATTTTTTTTAGCAAGTTTCTTGCTTAAGTCCATATTATATTCTCTTGTTGCTCTATTCCTACATCTCTCAAAAAACTGGTTACTGTCAGTATTATCAATCTGTTTTAGAACTTAAGCACTGTGATTAGGTCACTATTCTCTCTAGCCTATTCCTGTAGCTCAGCTTTCTTAATTCTGATACCATCATTTTTGTCATCCTCTAGACTACCTGAGTAGCATAAAGTATTCTAGTTTTGGTCTTATGTAGGATATCAACAGCTTTCAAAATAATTTCCTTATTCATGTATCTGAATGCTATTCTTATATTGGCCAGCAGATAATTTGTCTTTTCAAATATTTTCAAATATTTTCCTATTCTCTCTGTATTTCAATTAGGGCCTGGCCTTGATGTGGACTTTTGTCTGTGACTGGAGCCTTCAACATAAAAAAAAGATAATAATAATATGGGACCATGGTTACAGGTTAGGAATGATGTCGACTCCCAGTTCCTTCTCTTACACAGAATCTTGAGGTTTATTTCCTGCTAGATGATAGTCATATTGAGCTTTTCCTTCACTCGTCCCATCCTTATTAGTGTACAACTCTTGCGATGAATTTGTTGTATGTGTGTCAGTGTATGCATTAATGGATGGGATTGGTCATTGAGTTCAGGTCAGTGAACACAAAAGCAAAATGAATAGAGGAAACAGGAAAAGAATACTCTCAAACATTCTTGAGTGAAAAATAAATGTGTCTTTTAAATAGAAACAAGTCACATTTGGGAAAGACACAAGAAAATAAAGAGTTCCAAAGCTTAGTAGCATAGGGGAAGAAACAGACAACGCAGTGACCTAACCTCAAGTTGCTAATGGGCATATGGTATACTCTTTCTTTTCTTGCCTCTATCAACTTCTTAACATTCTTCTTACAACTTAGATATTCTCCTTTCCTCCTTTGCTAAACATACGCTGATACATTCCTTTCAAGCAGTCTATCACATGCCTTTTTCTTCCCTTCCACAGCATGTCTAATTTCAATCATCCACCATGCATTTTCACTTTTATTCTTATATTTCACAACCTTTTATCCAACTGCTAATTCTACAACCATTAACAGTCTTTCTGGAAATATTTTAAACATTTAATTTACATATGACTGCATCCCAAAATTCACTTTATTTTCATTTGAATTTCTGTAACCCTCTTTTCATACTCCTCCCTGCATTCTTTCTGATTCTTTTCACTTGCCAACACTTTTACCTCTCCTTACTTCCATACACCATACTGCCAAGAACTGCAAAATTTTCATAATGTCTGAAGAATCCTCTCTTAACAAAAGCATTCAGCACAACCTTTCTCAGCCTTTCATTCTTTGCCACATAGTCAGTCAAATGCTTTTGTTCTTTTCTTCCATTATTTCTTATCCCCATATGTCTGTGGATCATCTTCTGCTGAAAAAAGATGTTTGTAAGGAGTAAACCCCTCTCAACACAGACATCCAAAAGATAACTTCCATTCTCATTCACTCCAGGCACTCCCCATTTACCAACTATCTCAACAGTTTCATCACATCCCACCTTTGCATTCATATCACCCATTTCAAACAACCACCTTTCTCTCCTTCTCAAACCTATTTTCACAGTCATTCAAATTTCTCCAGAAATGCTCCATTTCATCCTTACCTCACACATTCTTCATATTCACAGGTGCAAATACATATACTCATGCATACTTCACAATTCCAGTCTTTCCTTTCACCCACATGATTCATGGTCCATTCCATATATGTTCTGTAACACCCTCCTATACTCTCAGTGATAGCTCAGTTGCACATACTTCTTTCCCTCTTCCCTGATAATTTTCATTCATTCCCTTTCATGCCGCTCCTCCTTCCATGCCCTCCCACAACTTGCATTCATCATTTCCATTTTCGCTCCATAAACCCTGTCCAAGTATATGGTTTTCCCTAATCCCCAGCACATCCAAACAATAACCTTTAAATATCTCCACAAGCTCCATCCTTTTGCTCTCACTGGTCACCCCCTTAGCCTTAAGAGTCATCATCCTCACAAGCTCATCCCTTTCACTCCTTGGCATAACTGACAGACTCCAGTGCTGTTTTGTAGCCTTTAGTGCTTCGCCCTTGACAGCCTTCACTGACAGTAACTCTAGGGCAGTGTTTCCCAGAGGCAGTGCAGCTCTCAGATTGTCAAAAAAACTAAAATTGCAATACACCCTGATTATTTGTTTGTTTTAGAAAAATTGCCCTGATTGCCTCTTCCTTCAGTTCCACCCCTAAAGGAGTATTAATGAGGTCACCACAGGAAGGCAGGGGAAGACTTCAGTACTCTAGACAACTAGTTTATTCCCTCGAGGGATTGAATTCTGACTTCCCCCAATCATTGAGCTCTCTACTGCAGTAGCAGCTCCTCCTAATCTCATTGGTTGCATTACTGCCACTGCACAAAGTTGATCATGAATATTTGAAAAAACTCTAGGAAAAGCTAGGATATCTTTATGGTAAAAACTGGTATGGTTAAGCACAACTCAAATGTATTACTTGAACTGTTGAGGAGGTTCTTGTTCAGAACCAGAATAGTCTTTCATCCTAGTATGTGTCTTAATATGCTGAGGAATGTTTGTAAGGTCTGTACCAATTGTTCATTTGCTTAACCATACGGATATGCTAGCAGATGCTCCATCCAACAGACAGCTTAATTCAGTGTTTGGTGGAAGTATTTACAAGATTATCTTGAGAATCATTTGTACAGTCTTTTTTTAAAGTGTTTAAAAACTGTTCCATGAGCAGGTAACTATTGTATACACATACATATAGTTAAATATAACCTGCATACACATAACATAAAGGTTAGTTAACTCCATTCACTGTTTATGTCACATGTATGCAACAGTGAGGTTTCAATTACTCATGTTAGTATCATCAGTGCTCAATACTAGATTTTCCTGATTTTTTAAATTTGCCACAACAGGCTGCTTCTCATTGTCCATTAAAGAGCTGCAGCCATCAATTGGAGATACTTTGTACCACACCCAGGAGGGGTATGTCAAAATACATTACTTTATCATAATAGATTGTAGAATGAGGATGTGTAGCTCGAAGAAAAGAAGCGTAGGAAAGATTGAGAGAATATAGCTCTGATGTTGATAAAAACACATATGATAATATTACAAGTATAATGATGGTGATTCAGGTGTCTACTATCTCTAGTCATCAAAAGAAAGTGATGATTATATTATTTGATAATGAAGAAGTGTTGTTACTTTGTGATTTTGAGTTCTCAGGACCCAAAGATTGGTTTTAGCTGTGGATCTCAGAAAAGACAATTAGACTATAAGCACCACATGTGAAAAAGAGTCAGAAAATAGAAATATGGTAAACAGAATTTGGTGTGTAAAACTAGAAACATATTGACATGTCAAGTAAATTTCTCATGAGGCACAATCAGTTACGGTAACCTGGCTCATACCAACCACTACAACTGTTTGTATTGTATTTTCTATCAGTATGTATTATACATCACATTACATATTATATTGCTTTGCACTGGTGGTGATGTTATAAGATTTATTATTTTCTTTACACTGTATTGTTGAGCGATCATCTATGAACAAATGCCTTTAAAATAGTGTAAGACCAAACACAGCATCACAAATTTTGAATATCATAAACACATATGCTATGGCAATAGCAATTGCTTATTGTAAAGATGTTATAATATTCCTTATTTGGTGGATGCAGTATTATACAGCAATCATTTATGAACAAGTGCATGTAACAAAACAGAATAAGGCCAAAAACAACGTCACAGGTTGATAGATATCAAAATAGTGCATTTGTTAAAATATTTAGTTTAATGTCTACAACACTTTACAGAAATTGTATGAGCATTGCATTTAAAGGAAAGGATTATTTATTTATTTATTTATTATACTTGATCGCTGTTTCCCATGTCAGTGAGGTAGCACCAGGAAACAGACGAAGAAAGACCCATCCCCCACATACACACATATATACATATATGCACACATGCACAGTACATATATATACATATCAACATACACATATATACATACATACACATACACATATACACATGTA
>JAYMFT010059509.1:0-14958 GCA_038088735.1 Panulirus argus | reverse complement strand
ATATATATATATATATATATATATATATATATATATATATATATATATAAACCTGTAAACCATAGCTCTTGAAAACGAAAGATCTTATCTCGCAAATTATTCGTCTTCCAGCGTCACATGAAGATGATATACTGTAGACTCGACATAAAATCCTGACCATAATTTTAGTTTTCGCATCTCAGATTTACTGTACACTCCCACTTGTACTGCAGGCGAAGATTCACGAGAGGATATAAAGTATACTACCAATTCCAAGCTCTGTCCGTCAAAAGATAAGGGAAACTTTATATAAAGTAGAAATACTTTACTAAAAAGATCGATCATTTTCACACTTTGGCTCAAGAACTTTGAATTTGTACTATTTTTGTTTTTTCTACTCAAGAACCTTTTACAAATACCTGGTCCGTAATTTCGTTACCTCTCTTTTCGAAAGCCTTGTTACTTGGTGTGGAGAAAGTCGATATAAGTCTTTTCACTGCCTACTTAAATACAAGTGTTCGTAAGTCCTCATTCGAAGTATTTAAGTAAACCTCAAAAGTATTCAATCGAGCCACAGTGGTTGAATACTTTGTTCTTCTATTCTAGTATCTCGCTAACATTAACATCGCCTTCAGCAGGTGTTTGTTTCAACAGGAGACTATAGCTTCCTTAAATACTGACGACCCAGCGGGTCAGGGAGTGTATAGTAGCGGTCGAGAAGGATGTAGCGTAATCTCCTGCACACCTATGTACCTACACTATTACGCTGGTGTTTATTTTACACCAAATAACGTGCAGCGTGCGATATCCAGTACAATGCGAAGTAACAATGAAGGACATTCACTTAACTGCAAGAGATCCCGTGTGGGAGAAGTATATATTGTTACGCACTACGGTTAACGCTACACTAAAGTTAAGGGATTTAAAGTAAACACCAGGAATAAAAGTCATTTATATTAAACAAGTGCGAAAATTAATACTTATTTACAGGGCACAAAAAGTTACGTTATCACTTATCCACATAAGTTTTTAAACCAAGAAAATCTCTTCCTTTACACAAGCACAATAATGATAATGATGATAATAATAATGATCCTATTCCTCTTTAACTAAGGGCGATCAGTTATAACAAATAAATGCAAGGCAGTTCAATGGTTACAACGGGGCAAGAGAATATTACACAAACACAACTTATCTCTGCTGTCAGCTCTGAAAGAATCACACACACACACACACACACACAAAACACTCCTCACGGTATTCATACGAGGAGGTAACTATACAGGGTCAGTTCTGATTGGTTAATAACAACAAATATGGAAATGAGATGTTGACGTCACCCGGGCAGGCCCACATCTCGACTGTGATTGGTCAGTGGTTGCCCCAAGTATTACATAAACCAAGCACTGCATCAGACACCACGCTTCCGACATGACTCATCTTGCACCTGCTGTCTTTACATAACACGCCACTTCACGCGTGACTGCACCCGCACCTAAACTGGACATGTACCTGCTTAACAATACGAGACCTGTACAAAATACTATAATACACTACACGCTGAAAAATACAATTCCGTAACACCTCCCCCTTAAAGGTGAAAATTACTTGAAGAGGAATTTTCTTAAAACAATAGCATACTGGAGGATCAATCTCCTCTCCGTCCTCCTCCAAGAAGACACCAGCTCCTACATTACATGCATCTACAGTTAATTTAAATGTTTTGTTAAAATCATGGTCCTGCAAAACCGAACTATTGCACTATGACTTTTAATTGATGTTAGGCTGTCTCACACACCTCATCCCAAACATACTTTACATTGTTCTTTAATAAATTTGTTAAGGGAGCAATAATTGTGGCAAAGTTAACAATAAAAATACTATAATATCCAACCATACCCATGAAACATTTCACTTCTTTTCTAGACCGAGGGGCGCATCTCTAGGGTAAAGCTTGGACCTTTACTGCTGGTGGGAGGGGTTAGCCGTCCGTCCTTATTACCTCGCTGACTCATCGGTAGTTGATACGGAACCAAAAGGTTCCGTCACGCTTGGGTACAAGGGTCACTGGCGAGCAACACTCCGACTGACACGGCTCAGTCAGATTGTGTTCCAGTATGTAGGTTAGTTCTTCCTGAAGGACTGTTGCTTGTCAGTGAAGTCTGTCCAGGTGAGCTTCTGCAAACCTCTGAATGTGTAGAAGGCAGGGTAGCGATCTCCACACGTTTCTTCTCCGTCATGTGCGAGAATTTCGCCTCCAAGTTCCGGTCCATGCCTCCGTCAGGTCCCCAGGTCTCCAGGGCACCCGCAACTGGATCGTCCTCCTCGTCACACCCAACTACTGCTGGAAGACTGGCGACAAACACCGGCACACTCTGTTTGGTAGGGGGAGAATCATGTTTGAAATATTGTTTAAGCCCAAGGTGGGGTAACAGAAGCAACATCTCGTCACCCATCTCGAAACTTCTTAATCAAGACCGTTTGCCATACCAGCTCTTCAATCGGTCCTGGGTCTCTTTTAATTTCTTCCGAAACAAATCATCAGCCCCACCCACCAACTCTTTCTCGGACTCCGAATCAGCAAAGAAGGTATCACACTGATCAACTTCACCAGTTTCATCAGAGTTGGTTCGCAGTCTCTCAGTCTCAACGGATTCCAAACCAGCAAGGAAGGTATTACACAGATCAACCTCACCAGTTTCATCTTCAAAAGGTACTTTCAGACTGTCTGTCTCAACGTATTCCAAACCAGCAAGGAAGGTATCACAAAGATCAACCTCATCAGTTTCATCCTCAGAAGGTATTTTCATTCTCTCCGTCTCAACCGTTGTCTCCTCGGATTCCAAACCAGACCTGTTATCTGCGCACTCTGGGAATAACTCTGGTACCTCTCCCTCAAGCTGCTTCGTCTCCGTGGACACCAACGGACTCACAGACAACTCCGGCACTGGACTCATTTTCTTCCCGCTAGGTCATTGCCTAACACGAAGTCCACTCCCGAGACAGGCAATTTATCCACAATCCCAACAAGAGCAGATCCCGTAAAGAGATCTGTTTCCACACACACACACTAGCTAGCGGAGCTGCTTTGAGCCTCCACAGCCCGTCTATTAAGACTCGTTTTTCAGACTCTCCCACAGGCACCAAACCCTCAAACATCAGAGACTGCAGCGCACCAGAATCACGCAATTCGGTCACCTCCTCTCGTGCACCACAGCTAGAGACATAGCCCTTAGATAGACTCGCTTTGTAGGTCCCCCTAAACTGATGCTCGCCTACATAATAATTACTTTTGCCACTTTTAAAACTCCCACTATCACACTGAGAAGGGTTGGACAGTATTATAGTACTAGGTGGGTCTAAGACTGAGACAATATTCACTGGCCTACCTTCAGTAAAATCTCTGGATTCTTTCAGCCTGGCCTACCTTCAGTAAAATCTTTGGATTCTTTGAGCCTGGTCCAGCACTCCCTCACCTGATGTCCAACTCTGCCACTACGATAACATGATCTTAACTCCTTGGGGTTGTTGCTCTTACTTTGATGTTCATACGGCAAGCGGGCGGATTCAAGTGGGGTTACATAATTATCAAATTTTCTCTCGCCATTGAAATATTTAGGAGATCTCTCTGTACCAAGCAAGTAAGCCAGCCTTGTCAACAGAAATCACTTCCCTTTCCAACAAATAATTAAAAACTTCAGGGGCCACACTGCGCTTACATTCAAGTAAAATTACTTCCCTAAGACTTTCAAACTCACAAACTTGTTCGGAGCGGAGCCACTGCGTTAATAAATTGCCCTTTTCACGAAAATATTCTACATAGGTCTGGTCAGGGTTCCTACGCTTATTTCTAAACTTGCGTCTGTAAGCTTCTGGAGTTAACTCATAAGCTTTCAGCACAACATCCTTTACCACTTCATAATCAGCACACTGGTCAGTAGACAACGCTGCGTATGCGCTCTGAGCCATGCCACTAAAAACAGTTTGTAGCAATATCGGCCAAAACTCCTTGGGCCAAGAGATATTATTGGCCATATTTTCAAATATCTGGAAAAATCTAGTTGTCATCATCACAGAACTTTGGTACAAATCTTATTCGTTTCATAAAATCAAACTCTGGTACTGGTTTTGATTCGATCTGTCGTAGTCTCCCTTGTTCCACAGCTAGCCTAACTTGTTCAAGCCTAGTTTCTTCCATTCGTGTATGAATCCTAGCTTCTTTCGTCTGTTCCTTCTGTGTCTGCATTCAGTCTAGTCTGTTCAGTCTGTGCCAGTGCTTTAAGTTTACTCTGTTTAGTCTGAGCATTAAGTCTAGCAATTTCTAGTTGGAACTGCAGGTATTCAGAGTTAACATTAAAACCACTAGGGAGCTGGGCTTGGGTTAAAACTTCTGCCGACCTCGATGGTGGAACGGTATCTACACTTTTTCCAACATCAGGTTCAGTTCCCTCTTCTCCACCCTCAGGCACAGTACCTCCTAACTCCTCACCAACTAACCCATATATAACCAAAGCCTCCAACTCTACTCTTCGAGCTCTCCGGTCAATACTCCAACCCTAACCTATCTGCTACAAGCTTCAACTCATAAACTGTTAAAGATTTAATGACATTTGGAGAAGGCTCAGACCGGCAAAAATCATCCACGTCAGCGTCACTGATCAACGACATGATTAACTAAGATTAACTAATAGAGGAAGAGACTTCAGAGATAAGAAAAATCATGGCAAGGTCGCCAATTTCTTGTTACGCACCACGGTTAACGCTACACTAAAGTTAAGGGATTTAAAGTAAACACCAAGAATAAAAGTTATTAACATTAAAAGAAACAAATACAAAAATTAATTATTTACAGGGCACAAAAAGTTACGTTATCATTAATCCAGATAAGTTTTCAAACCAAGAGAATCTATTCCTTTACACAAGCACAATAATGATAATGATAATATTAATAATAATCCTATTCCTCTTTAACTTTGGGCGATTAGATACAACAATTAATGCAGGGCACTTCAGTGGTTACCATGGGCAAGAGAAAATTACACAACTTATCTCTGCCGTCAACTCTGAAAGAATCAAAGAAACAACACTCCTCACGGTATTTATAGGAGGAGGTAACTATACAGGGTCAGTTCTGATTGGTTAATAACAACAAATATGGAAATGAATGCTGACGTCACCCGGGCAGGCCCACATCTTGACTGTGATTGGTCAGTGTTCGCCCCAAGCTTTACAAAGTCAAGTACTGCATCTGACACCAGCTTCCGACATGACTCTACTTGCACCTGCGGTCCAGGCCTAACACGCCTCATCACGCATGAATGACTGCACCTAAACTGGACATGTACTTGCTTGACAATATGAGACCTGTACAAAATGATATAATACGCCACACGCTGAAATTGACAATTCCGTAACACCTCCCTCTTAAAGGAGAAAATTACTTGAAGAGGATTTTCTTACAAGAATAGCTTACTGGAGGGTCATTCTTTCTCCGTCCTCCTGTAAGAGAACAACACCAGCTCGTATATTACATGTATTTACAGTTAATCTAAATGATTTATGAAAATCATGATACTGCAAAATCGAACAATTACCCAATATGTCTTTTAACTGAAGGAAGGCTGTCTCATACACACCATCCCTAACATACTTTACATTGTTCTTTAAAAGATTTGTTAAGGGAGCAATAATTTTGGCAAAGTTAACAACAGAAATACTGTAATATCCAACCATACCCATGAAACATCTCAGTTCTTTTCTAGACCGAGGGGCACATCTCTGGGGTAAAGCTTGGATCTTTACTGCTGGTGGGAAGAGGTAACTGTACGTCCTCGTTACCTCACTGATTCGTCGGTAGTCGATACGGAACCGAAAGGTCCCGTTTGGCTTGGGCATTAGGGTCACTGGCGAGCTACGCTCCGATTGGCAAGGCTCAGGCAGATCGTGTTTCAGCATGTAAATTAGCTCTCCCTGAAAGATTGTTGCTTGGTGTGGACTTACCCGGTAAGGAACCTGTTCAATAGGCCGGGCATCTCCCACGTCCACATCATGACTTGTCTGTGAGGTCTGTCCAGGGGTGCTTAGGCAAAACTCGGTGTGTTGACAGCAGGGGGGCGATCTCCACACGTTTCTTCTCCGTCTGACGCGAGAGTTTCGCCTCCAGCTCCCGGTCCATGCCTCCGTCAGGTCCCCACGTCTCCAAGGCACCCGTAGCTGGATCCTCCTCCTCGTCACACACAACTGCTGGAAGATTGGCGACACACGCCGGCACACTCTGTTTGGCATGGGGAGAATCATGTTGAAAATATTGTTTAAGGCCCGGTTGGGGTAATAAAGGCAACACCTCGTCGCCCGTCTCAAAGATACTTAACCAAGACCGTTTGTCATACCAGGTCTTCATTCGGTCCTGGATCTCTTTTCATTTCTTACGAAACAATCAGCCTCACTCACTAACTCCTGCTCGGACTCTAAACCAGCAAAGAAGGTATCACACAAATCAAGCTCACCAGTTTCATCCTCAAGCATACGGTCTATCTTACAAGCTGCCATAGGCCTGTTATCTGCGCACTCTGGGAATAACTCTGGTACTTCTCCCTTAAGTTGTTTTATCTCCGTGGACTCCAACGGACTCACAGACAACTCCGGCACTGGACTCATTTTTCCTCCCGCTAGGTCATTGCCTAACACGAAGTCCACTCCCGAGACATGCAACTTATCCACAGTTCCGACAAGAACAGGTCCCGTGAAAAGATCTCTTTCCACACACACACTAGCTAGTGGAGCTGCCTTGAGGCTCCACAGCCCGTCTAACAAGACTCGTTTTTCAGACTTTCCCACAGGCACCAAACCCTTTAACATCAGAAACTGCAGCGCACCAGAATCACGCAATTAGGTCACCTTCTTTCGTACACCACAACTAGAGACATAACCCTTAGAAAGGAACGCTGTGTAGTTCCCCTTTAAACTGATCCTTACCTACATCATTATTACCATTTCCAGTTTTAAAAGTCCCACTGTCACACTGAGAAGGGTTAGACAATGTTACATTACTAGGTGGGTCTAAGACTGAGACAATATTCACTGGCCTACCTTTCGTAAAATCTCTGAATTCTTTCAGGCTGGTCCAGCACTCCCTCGCCTGATGTCCAACTTTGCCACAAAGATAACATGATCTAACCCCCTTGGGGTTGTTGCTCTTACTTTGATATTCATACGGCAAGCGGGCGGATTCAGGTGGGGTTACATAATTACCAAATTTTATCTCGCCGTTGAAATATTTTGGAGCTCTCTCTGCACCATGTTTGTAAGTCAACGCGTATTGATCAGCAAGTAAGCCAGCCTTGTCAACAGAAATCACTTCCCTTTCTAACAAGTAATTAAAAACTTCTGGGGGCACACTGCGCTTACATTCCTCAAGTGACATTACTTCTCTAAGACTCTCAAACTCACAAACTTGTTCGGAGCGTAGCCACTGAGTTGATAAATCGAACTTTTCACGAATATATTCTACATAGGTCTGGTCAGGGTTCCTACGCTTATTTCTAAACTTGTGTCTGTAAGCTTTCGGAGTTAATTCATAAGCTTCCAGCACAACATCCTTTACTAATTCATAATCAGCACACTGTTCACTAGAACAGTTTGTAGCAAAATTGACCAAAACTTCTTGGGCCAAGAAAGATTATTGGTCACATTTTCAAACATCTGGAAAATCTAGTTAAGTCATCATCACAGAACTTTGGTACAAATCTTACTTGTTTAGTAAAATCAAACTCTGGTATTGGCTTTGACTCGACCTTTCGTAGTCTTTCTTGTTCCACAGCTAGCCTAGCTTGTTCAATCCTAGTTTCTTCCATTCGTGCATTAATCCTAGCTTGTTCAGACTGTGCCTGAGCGGTAAGTCTAGTCTGTTCAGTCTGTGCCTGTGCTTTAAGTTTAGTCTGTTCAGTCTGCTCCTTCTGTGTCTGTGCGTTAAGTCCGGTCTGTTCCTTCTGTTCCTGTGCGTTAAGTCTAGCTTGTTCAGTCTGTGCATGTTCGTTAATTCTAGCAATTTCTAGTGGAACGGCTAGTATTCAGGGTTAACATTAAAACCACTAGGGAGCTGGGCTTGGGCTAAAACTTCTGGCGACCTCGATGCTGGAACGGTATCGTCAACACTTTTTCCAACATCAGGTTCAGTTCCCTCTTCTCCAAACTCAGGCATACAACCTCCTAACTCCTCACCAACTAACTCATAACCATAGCCTCCAAGTCTGCTCTACGAGCACTCCGATCATACTCCAACCTTAACCTATCTGCAGCAAGCTTCATCTCGTAAACTCTTAGATATTTAATGACACTTGGAGAAGACTCAGACCGACAAAAATCATCCACGTCAGCGTCACTGATCAACGACATGATTAACTAAGATAAACTAATCCAGGAAGAAGCTCCGTAGATGAGAAAAATCCTGACACAAGGTCGCCAGTTTCTTGTTACGCTCCACAGTTAATGCTACGGTAAAGTTAAAAGGATTTAAAGTAGACACCAGGAATAAATGTTATTTACATTAAAAGAAACAAGTAGAAAACTTAATTATTAACAGGGCACAAAAAGTTACGTTATCACTAATCCAGATAAGTTTTCAAACCAAGAAAATCTCTTCCTTTACACAAGCACAATAATGATAATGATAATCCTATTCCTCTTTAACTACGGGCGATTAGATACAACAAATAAATGCAGGGCAATTCAGTGATTATTATGTGGCAAGAAAAAAATACACAACAAAACTTGTCTGTGCTGTCAGCTCTGAAAGAAATCAAGGAAACAACACTCCTCACGGTATGTATAGGAGGAGGTAACTATACAGGGTCAGTTCTGATTGGTTAATGTAGGAGTTAGTACCGTCATGCGGTACTACACGCTTTCCCTGGAAGTGTGCGGGGCCCGGAGGAGTCAGATGCCCGCCGGTCCCCATTCAGATCTCAAAGTATTTCTCGGTCATGGAATAAATTTCTTTAGTCAAACTCTACCTCTCGTTCCACCTTCAACCCCAAAATGACGCAATTTCGTACCGACTTCAGGAAAGTGCCAGGAGTCAGTAAGGGAGCGCCAACTCTGCAGCGGGCGCGGCTCGCCATACTACAACCCCCCAAGCTGGACCCCTGGGCAGGCCCCTATCAGCACCAGTTTCACCCCAACACAGCCGCAAAGGCCACGGTCTGCAGCATATACCCTGGCCCCCCCACCAGGACTGTGGACAGCAACACACCCGCCAGCCCCCCCCCCCCCAGCGCCAGGGACAGCGACCGCGGGCATGTCACTGGCAGCATTCGAGGCATGGGCTTTTAGTGTAGAGGACTACGGCCTTATCTGCGGGAGGGCCCCGCCACAAGCAGCCACATATGTGAGACTACTGTGCAACGGCGAAGTCCAGCAGTGCATCGACGCCCGCATCGACTAACAGGATTTCAGACAGCTTGCGACTTTAGCGGCAATTGACAGTGAGAAGTGTAGTGATCGGCCCTTGGTGCGAGGTGGGGGCATGGTCAGATTTTTTCACGCATACCCAGACGCCAGGGGATAGTATCGGTTTATATGTTTCAAAGTGCCTCGCCATGGCGGGAGAATGCAA
Organism: Panulirus argus; assembly: GCA_038088735.1. Lineage (NCBI taxonomy): Eukaryota > Metazoa > Arthropoda > Malacostraca > Decapoda > Palinuridae > Panulirus > Panulirus argus. The sequence continues at coordinate 5,366 of JAYMFT010059509.1, read as the reverse complement.
TTTTCGCTGCCCCGATGGTGACAATTCGCAGATAGAATACATGCTGAGTAGAAAAGTGATCATAGGGCTGTGTGATGGCAGCATGAAAACAGACCTGCTACGATGTTTTCCCCGCCGTAAATCTGTGAGTGAAATAGTAAGCCTTTGCGAAATATAGAGGCCGCAGACAAAGCGGCCGGGTGGCGGGAGACGCTCCACGTGTTAGCCGGGGCGGACGTATGAGCAGCCACCGCCTCTTCCCCACCACCCCCGGACCCCACGCCCACCGAGGTGGCGGCGACCAGCACTCCACGCCGAGCCCGGACCCGCAGCACTCACAGCGACACTGGAGCGGGGCGCGGCCGGAAGCGTTGCCGGGGGTGCGGGGACAGTGCCTGAGGTGGCGGCAATCAGTGTCCCGCCCGCAACGCCACATGCCGCAATTGGGGGCGGAAAGGGCACTTCTAGCGTCTGTGCCGCTCCCTCACCCCAGGAAGCTGCCCCTCCTCTTCCAACGCAGTGATTGCAGGAAATGTGGAAGCAGCGACTGACCTGTCTGTGTGGATCGTCTGCTCCAATCCACAGGCAGATTGCTATACCACGGCCGTAGCAGACACAGAAGCGCAGGTGTGCATCGCATGGCGCCCCCTGCTGGGGGACTTGAGGGTCTCCCCGCGTCAACTCCAGCCTCGCCCAGGACCGTTAGCCACGTCGCTGGCGGAAGAATGAATTTCTTAGGGAGCCTGACGTGCCGGGTGACAGTAGGGGTAAACACCACCTCGGAGTGCGTGTACATATCGGAAGGGGTACAGCGCCTCTACCTGTCGCTCGGGCCTGCAAAGCCCTGTAGTTGTTACCGCAAGACTTCCCACTCCCCAAAACACGAGTCGGTGCGGTGGTAGCCCCTGATACACCACCCGCCCGATCACACCGCCGTGCGAGTTGGTTGAGGAAAATGTGGAGCGACTCGAAAGGTGGTTTCTGGAGCAATTCGGGCGCACAGTGTTCGCAGTGGAGCGCACACCCTTGCCAGAGATGCCCCCCCCCCCCAACCAACCACATCCACCTTCGGCCCGACGCACGCCCCCATGCAGTATACGTACCTGCCAGTAATCCCCATCACTTGTACGACGAGGTGCGGCGCCAGCTTGACGACATCAACAAGAAATAATCGAGGAGGTGCCCGCTGGGGAACCAACCGAGTAGTGTGCACGCATGGTGGTGGTGCCCAAGAAGAACGGGAAGCTAAGCACAACAGTGGATTTCCAGAAGCTTAATCAGACTTGCATGCGTGAGACCCACCACACCAGACCCCCCTTCGATCTCATCACAAGCGTCCCGAAACACACGTTTAAGACAGTGGCGGACGCCTACTCCCCCTCGACAGTGAGAGCCGCAGGCTGACCACGTTCATCATCCCCTGGAGAAGGTTCCGCTATCGCAGAACCCCCATGGGGCACTTTGCAGCACAGGACGCCTTCATAAAGCATATTGAAGACATCATCGCCGACATCCCCAGGAAGATGAAGTGCGTAGATGACACGCTCCTGCACGACAACAGTGTGCCAGAGGCCTTCTGGCACACCAATGAACTGTTACAGAGATGCATGGACAAGTTCACCTTCTACAAGAGAAGCGTCACGTTCGCTGGGTATCTCCTGGTTTGGGAGGGGTACCAACCGAGTCACGACCTCGTCAGGAGCATCACTGAATTTACAATCCCCCCCACCGGCCATTCCTGACGGACATACGATCATGGTTCGGCCTAGTAAATCAAGTAGCGCCCTTCCTGGCAGTCGCACCAAACATGGTGCCATTAAGGGAGCTCCTGAAGAAACCCACCGGAAAGGCCGTGTGTTGTGACGAAACTCTAGACACAATCTTCAGGTCGGCGAAGGAAACCATCGGGAGTCTGGCGGCGGAAGGGCTGCGGTACTACGAAACCTCACGCCCCACAGTCGCGCTCACAGACTACAGCCACCAAGGGATCGGGTTCCTCATTATGAAGCAATACTGCCAGTGTGTGTCCCGGGAAGCTCCCACGTGCTGCGCGGGTGGATGGAAGTTAGTGCTTTGCGGCAGGCGGCACCTCAGAACAGCAGAGAAAAACTGCAGCATACTGGAGGGAGAAGCACTCGCCATAGCCTGGTGCCTCAAAAAAGCCAGCCTATTCCTCCTCGGTTGCAGAAACCTGACCTTTATCACGGACCACAGGGCTCTTACCAAGACTTTAGGAGACAAGGAACTTAAAGACATTCATAACCCCCGCATCCTCAACCTGAAGGAAATAACACTGATGTACAACTACCGCATTAAGCACGTCAAGGGCAAAACTGACTGTGCAGCAAACGCACTTTCACGCTACCCGGCCCTAGCGAGTGCACCAGAAGAGTCTGACGAGGCCGACGATGAAGCAGTGTGCGCAACCATGATTGGCGCGGTAGCGGAATCCACGGAGGATGACGTGGGACACGTAGTAGATCTATGACAAGTGGAGGAGGAAGATCTCAAGGATGAGGACTACCAGCTACTTCACGAATGCGTGGCCAGCAACGGCTGGGCCGATCGGAAGGACTTGGAACCAGTCGCCCTGCGACCTTACTTCAGGATGCGATACCACTTGTCATGCCAAGGCGACATAGTCCTGTACACCAAAGACGAAAGGTTCCCTTGCTTAGTTATTCCAGCTACCCTTAGACGCACCGTACTCAACAACCTCCACGCCGGCCATCACGGCAGAGACTTCATGCTCCGCAGGGCCAGGCAGTCGGTGTACTGGCCGGGCATAGATGCAGAAGTGGGGCACACTGCCAGGTGTGCGAGACGCACGCCCCTTGTCAGCCAACTGAGAGGCTCTTACCCACCCCTCCACCCCAGTACCCGTTCCTGCAAGTAGTGGCGGATTTATTTCAACTAGACGGCAACACCTACATAGCCTACGCTGACAGGTTGACAGGCTGGTTAGAGGTAGAGCACGTGCCAGGGAAGGCCACTAGCGCTCGCCTCGTCACAACGTTCCGACGGTGGTTTAGAAGATTTGGCATCCCCGAAAAGCTATCATGCGACGGGGGCACAAACCTCATCAGTCAGGAGTCGAGAAAATTCTTTAACACTTAGTGCGTCAACTTGAGAATCTCCTCCGCCCGCTATGCCCAGTCCAATGGCCGCGCGGAAGCAGCCGTCAAGTCTGCCACGAGGTTGCTACGGGGTAACGTCTCCCGTGGAGGGCCCCTGGACACCGATGCCATCGCCAGAGCGCTCATGCAGTATCTCAATACACCCCTCCAAGACTCAGATGCATCCCCAGCCCAGCTATTGACAGGAAGGCAACTACGCGACGCCGTACCGGTGGAGAGCTCCTTCTACTTAATTAGCAAACAATGGGGAAAAACGCTACGCGAACGGGAACGTGCCATGAACCGCTCAGCAGCAAACGCCTCACTCCGGCACGACCAGTCAGCTCACAACCTCACGGCCCTCGTACCAGGACGACGAACTCGCATTCGGAACCCAGCTAACGGGCGTTAGGATCGGTTAGGAACGGTAACAGAGCTGACTGCCCCAAGGCAGTACCTGGTGCTGCTGGGAGGCAGCGGCAGTGCCACAATCAGAAATAGACGTCACCTCCGCTCGCTCAGCAAGGAGACCCAAGCAGGGACGCAGCAGGGGCTCTCTGAGCTCTCTGGCAGCCCGCCCCCCTACCCCTAGACCACAACGCACCAGGCACGCCCCAAGGCATTTGGATGGTTATTACATGAGCTCCCCTGCCTAATCTAGTATAAATGCACCTAGGACATTGCTTTGCATTATGTTGATTTCAGCTAATATTACTTTCTCTTTCCCATGTATCATTACAGCATCTCAGGATATGACATGTGAAATTGGAGAGGGAGTGTAGGAGTTAGTACCGTCATGCGGTACGACACGCTTCCCTGGAAGTGTACGGGGCCCCGAAGAGTCTGTTGCCCGCCGGTCCCCATTCAGATCTCACTGTATTTCTCGATCATGGAATAAATTTCCTTAGTCAAGCGCTACCTCTCGTTCCACCTTCAACCCTAACAGTTTCTTAACTTTTGAGTAGTTCTGATGTTTATAATGCTTGTCATAATTATGCCTAGTACTCTGCCTCACTACACTTGGTTTATATGACACCTCTCCCTTATACATTTTGTGTGCCACTTCTAACAGGTCATCCATCCTGGCTGCATCCATCTCATTCTTCACTTTACTCTTACTTATTCAGAATTTATTTCAGGATGTACAATACTTTTCAGTTGTTCCAACAGGATCAATTTTTTTATTTCACCTTTCATTTCAGCTATGATTGACATACACCATCTGTCAAACCTCATTTTACATTCACGGGCTACTCAAAGATGCGTTCTCCCACTTAATTTTCCAATATCCTTAAACCTTCTCCTGTACACTTCTGCACCCGTTTCCACCGTTTTCAACACTGCTTCTTTAAAAGTCTTATAGTCTACTGATTCCATAATACTCAGACGCGCATACAACTGCCTAGCCTTATCTATAGATTTACTTTGCACGTACACAGCCCAGTTACTTTCATCTCATCCTTTAATTGATACCATTTTTTCAAACTGAATAAAGAAGTCCTAAGCTTTTCTTCTATAAACTCAGGTAATGGAATTACTCTGTCATCTTTGTCTCCAATTCCTCTTGCACCTACTCTCTCGTCAGTTTCTAATATCCTAAACTTCACTTCTTTTTCTGTCTCTATCTGTAATTTCTTAAGATCAAATTCTAACCTCAATTTCTCCATTGTCACTATTTCATTCATCTGCACTTCACCATCACCATTATTTTGAAATCTTCAGATTCCTCCAATATTCCTAAGGACACTAATTCATCAGCTAATTCTCTCTGCATGTCACTTTTGATATGTGACCTCAGAGAGATTTCATACAGAACTGCCACCTGGTTTAATTCGTCTTTAATGCACTGGTACTGGAAGTGTACATCCGGAGTTTCCCTAGACTTCTTCACGATGTCTGACATGATTTACAATTCCCTGTATGCTGAAACCTTCACCAGAACAACAAACAAAATCACTTTAGTGTACTAATCCACCACTTCGATACCACTTGGTTATACTACACAGCAGTTCCATGTTTTGCAGTTATCTTTGACAGGTTGGTTTACAGCATCCTCTGGACAGTTAGTTTTCAAATCTCATGGGCGGGTTGGTTTACAACTCGCCAGGTTAGGCCCCCATGTTACGACCACATCCTTTCATGGATGCGTAATAAGCCCATAGGCCACTACTAAAAAGAAAAAAGCCCGATATAAACCGGATTATATATATATATATATATATATATATATATATATATATATATATATATATATATATATATGTATATTAT
>JAYMFT010059498.1:0-14959 GCA_038088735.1 Panulirus argus | reverse complement strand
CTCTCTCTCTCTCTCTCTCTCTCTCTCTCTCTCTCTCTCTCTCTCTCTCTCTCTCTCTCTCTCTCTCTCTCGCCAAACTTGTTTACTTCTGCCACTGTAAAAACGCCAGAACCGAGGAACTGCAGGAGCGTGTTTTATCTTCGTAAGGCCAAGAGGTCTTGTGTGTGGTATAATCTATTTGTTATGATCTACTTGTGCATAATGGGAGGGAGATTTACATTCATGGGGCCATGCGAGTGGTGCCGCCTTCCCCCACACCCCATCCCTTCCCCTCCGAGGGGACTCCCCCTTCTCCATTACCCCATGTTGAACCCCGCTGTCTATCTCCCCCTCCCACGGGGCCCTTTTGCCCCAATGTTATCCCCTCCTCTCCCCCAGGCCGTGAGGGTGGCGTCCGTGGCATGAGTCACCAGCTGAAGGCCGCGGTCCCCGCCCCGCCCGTGACGCCGCCCACCACCCGCTGTCTGACCACCCGCTCCTGCACACACGTAAACAAAGATCCAGCACCGGACTCCCCTCCGCTCATCCGTACCTGAATAACTCATCTTCCCTTACCTAACTGACTCATTTTCCCTCACTTGACTGACTCACCATCCCTCACCTGACTAACTCACCTTCCCTCACCTGACTGACTCACCTTCTCTCACCTCACTGTTTTATCATCACTCACTTCACTGACTCATCTTTCCTTACCTGAGTTAGAATCTTCATCTTCTCCTATACCTCTCTGTCACCTGACCTCGAGTCTGCCTACCCTCCCTCACCTGACCCAGTCTCCTCCTAACCTGACCCTGCCTCTCCTCATCTGACTCCAACTCTCCACCCCTCTTCACTACTATCCCACACTTGACCCTGAGCCTCCTTCACCTTCCTCACCCGACTCCTTCCCTTCCTACGTCTTCCTAATTTACCTGTAACCCTGCCTCTCTCTCCTTCCCTCCCCCTTCTCCAGCTCATTGTCTCTCTCCCTCCCTCCCCCACCCTCAGTAAATCTCTCTCACCCTCAGCATATCACCTCCCTCCCGTCCTTCCCTTCTAGACGCTCACCATCCTTCTGTCACTCTCCTCTTCTCCTCCCTAACATTTCACCAGCCACCCTCATAACGCAATCGTCCCTTGCCCAACACCAGTTATTCCTCACCGCTCCATTCCTCACCTATTGCTTCCATTCCTCATCTCCCTCGCTTCCTGCCCCCATCAATATCTATGCCCACACCAAGATCCTCATGAACAGCTACAACCCCCCCACCAACATCTTTAGTCCCCCAACCAGACCAAAGGTGCCTCGCCAGGGATCACAGCGGACATTTATCTCCTTGAAGACGAGAACAAATCATGGACTTCAAGGGATTGAATTGTGAAATTCAAGACGAGGAGCCATCATACTCAAGGGCTCAAGGCTGCCAGCGTCACCCGAGCGCTGTAACTGGGCCAACCAGAGATTCGAACCCTTGACGACGAGTGTACACGACATGACATGCCTCATCACACACCGTCGCCTGTCGTTGAGCGCACACATTACAACATCCAGCTAGTCCATAGCGCATGTAATACACGTTCTCAAGCCCAGCGGGTAAGAGAAAAGGAAAGACATCATTAATTCGCATAACGTAATACGGGTCAGGTGCATGACGAAGGTAAACAATGTAATCGTAAGATCTCATGTCGCATGACCCTCATAAAGATGAAAGAGAAGTATACCACAAATTCTCAGTCCAGGTAATCGAGAAAAAAGATTTCATCATTAAATCCAACTCTGTTCGTCCATGAGTCATAAAAACAGACTCCATGCCAGACCTTCTTGCATTTACGCCACATATGTAGAGTTTTATGTCGCGTAAAACCACATAACTTTCCCCGCGCGAGATTCAGGAAGGGAAAAAAGAAGTTATAAAGATCTGCCGCTCGTGTACCTTCTCCGAACACCATTGTCAGAGAACTGCAAACTACGACCATCTAATTTCCCTGAAGGTGTACTCTTTATTCGGACAAAGTGAAGAATTTGTAGCTTTTATATCGGTCCACATCAAACCCTCCAGAAAGCAAGGGACGAGTGTTGCCTTACTCACACTCTCTCCGGGAAGTAAATGTTTTCGTTTCATATAATTGACTGCTTCATATATATATATATATTCCTCTGTAAGATAAGCTTCACTCACGGACATAGTCCTTATCGAGGCTAAGCCTATAACCCCTTGAACTCGTCGGTACGACTCCGGCTGACTAGCAGGTATGTTTAAGGGTCAGGTCAAAGGTCACAAAATCATATTCGAGAGTGGTAAAGTCGTGCACAAGGGTCTTAACGGCGTGCTCAAGGGTCATAACTTGTACTTAAGTGATTAAGTATGTGAGAAAACATTCCTTGAAAGCCCAGATGCCGACATCAAGCTGTAGGGGGTCTGACAAGTTACAGAGACCACTGGCATCACACGGGAGACACTGAGTTAGCCAAGACCCACTCACAGGTCACACATCAGCACAGCGGTCAGGGAGCCAGCCAAGACCCATTCACGGGTCACAAATCAACAGGGGAGGCAAGGAGCCAGCCCAGAACCACCCAAGGGTCACAGGGGCGACACTTGCGGCAGGTCGTGTCGCCTTAGGATCGATCTCTCTTCAGTCATATACGGAAGCGTGGCTCAAATGAACCCAACTCGTTCACGGAGACCCTAGAGGACCATCCTCTTATAGAGAGATCTCTCTCTCTCTCTCTCTCTCTCTCTCTCTCTCTCTCTCTCTCTCTCTCTCTCTCTCTCTCTCTCTCTTCGCTGCTCTTTCCTGATTCCCCTCGGAGTCGTTGATATAAATCTTGCAGCTTTCTCTCACCAGACTGTTTCTCTCAATAATTACCTCTCCCAAGGCCACACTGAAGCAAGTTTCGCTCCTTTTATTTCACACACTGTATTTCTCTTGTTTATCTTTAGTTTTACGTTGTGTCAGTAAATACTTTTTCCCCCCTTCTCCATCCTCGTTGTAAAAGTATTTCTATAGCCATTGTTTCTTCCCTTGGGTTCTTCATTGGCTGCTGTTATCCCTGTAACCCTAACCCCTGCTTCAGTTATGAGTGGAAAAGGTTTCTAGCGATGCCGTAGTTTTCTTCCGATTATTTATAGCGATCATTAAAGCCCCTGTACCTACTCTTTCCGGACTACGTTTTCCATGAGAAAGCGGCTTCAGTATTTTCTTGCTATGAATGGCTTTTGCTTCGTAATCTTCTACCGGCATTGTTCTGTATGGCTTGTTCTGTTACACTGCTGTTCTAGACCGGCAGCAGAACAGGCCTTGTACCAATCAAACACTGGCTTCACGTGAGCCACGTATAAAAATAATGGGTTTTGTTGACTGTTGAGATAGGAATCAGCCGAGTTTGTATACCCTGTTGTGTACGACGGCGCGCGCGGCGCTTATGCACGACGGCGGGTCCCTCGAGCACGACAGTACAACTCATAAGCACGACAGTAAGACCCTTGATCACGACGGTACAACACCTAGCCTTTGAGCAAGACGGCACGATCTTTGAGCACGATGGCGTGACCTTCGGCCTGAGCTTTCAGGGTAAGGTCAAAGGACACACCATTATACCTAAGGGGTCGCGCTCAGTGGTCCTACCTGTAGTGCACAACGAGCCGCGCCATCCTGCTATTCCATCCTTCGCTTATGGTTGTTCCTGTCCGCCGCAGATTCCAGTCATACCTCCGTTGCTGAATAATTCATTCGCTTGTTTATGATCATAATGTCTGTGCTGAATCTGCATACTTGAGTCGTTCCATACTCCCGTAGATCTATACTGACCGGCCATATATATTTCCTTTACTGATTTTCATTTGCATGTGGGATTTACTCTCCCATCTCTGTGTTAGCTTTTTCCTCGATACCTTACAGTTCGTATCGTATGCATACATTCGTATGCAGATGTTCTGTCACGGCCTGAAGTAAATACGTCTGGTGATTGTGATATAGTGTCGGAGGAACCTGGGCCACCCCTGTCAATTTTGCGACGTTGTGATATACAGACTGGAACCAGGAGGTCAGTGCAGACAACAGAGACTGACGGTAGGATAGCCAGAGGATAGGATCGCAAGAGAATAGAATAAAAAGACAAGAAGACAGCAAGAACGTAAGATAAAAAGAAGACAGGAATATCAAGGACTTCTTTCTATACTAAGTCTCAACAAGGAAATCTCAAGTTCAAAGTAACAACAGTAAGGTACTCCTAAAGTCGGTTCAGTGTTTAAACCTTCGAGCATTATGTTACTGTCCTTGAGCATGATGGAACGACCCTTGGGTATGATGGCAGGATACTTGAGCTCGACGGTACGATCCTTGAGCACTAGAGTAAGACCCTGCAGCACTACGGTACGACCCAAGGGTTGTAGAGTCGTGCTGAAGGGTTCTACCCTTATGCTCCATAAGTCATTAAAGCAAAAAACATTGTCAATGAATCTGTTATGAATTTGGTACAGCAAACTGCGTATTAAACGAAGTAACAATCCAACAGTACTCTAATTCAACAACGTTCTGGTCCAGAGATAACCTGGATCCATCCTGGTTCGAATCCCGAGACGCCTGACGAACAGCATTTCGGTCCCGTTACAACCACTCTGGTGTTTGTTCCTCAAGAAATGAGCTGGAACTTTTGCAGACACCAGCAGGTGCTCCAATACAGCTCCTCATATTCTGATTGCATTGTTAGTTCCGTACCCATGATGATGGTAATGTTGTTGTTGTTGTTGTTGTTGTTGTTGTTGTTGTGGTGGTGGTGGTGGTGGTGGTGGTGGAAGCAACAAGGAAAAAAGCCTTTTATAAATATCTAACTGGACCCCTTTGCAACGAGGACACAAACCATGAGCACATTTATGCGACCATTAAGCAAGACGTTAAGACCATTTAGCATGTTGATGCTAATAATGAAGGCGACGGTACGACCCTAGGGTATGGTTGCTTGGCCTTTGACCTGACCCTTAATGGCCGAATGAAAGATCAGGCCATCATACTCAAGGATCGTACCGTCGTTCTCTAGGGTTTTTCTTTTATTTTTTACCGTGCTTTACGATCGTTTCATTGTGCTAACAAAAAAAAAATCAAGAGGACTTATGAAACCCTTACGTAGAAAAATGACCCACGATGGAAGGTAGCCTCGCCAATATACCTAGGGCCTCACCTGCCCTCGCTAGTATACAGCGGTACTCAACATGGAACCATCCCGCCTCTGCACAAGTTACTGGCCTTTACCCGGCAGTACACCAGATAGTAATAAACTCCACGAGTGGCAACATATTCCCTGCTACGAACCGCCGTATCACTAAATCTCAACAGAGGAAGAAAAAAGAATGTTAACATAAGCTCCGAGTCTTTTATGGAAGAGCGTACCAATCACCCCCACCTAGTCTGCTGGCTGATAGTTGTAGTTTGGGTCCGTGCTATATTGAACGCATAGCTTGCTATATTATGTACAGCATGAAATAGTGGTCTGTGCTTCATACGGTTACATGCTCCCTACACACACACACACACACACACACACACACAGAAAATGGAAAGGAGCTGGAATCCAAAGATCGTTTACTAGATTGAAACCCCGACATTGCAGCAGTGGCGGAGACGAAACTTACAAATGAACTTGGGTGTAGCTTTAGTATGTCCAGAGTGGTACAGTACAATAACAAGAAGAAGAGGAAATAAAGGAGGGGAATATATCAACAGCCGATGCCTTCAAACAACACATAATATGTAACATTACTGTTGGTAGCAAGTGTTTGATAACACTTAGTTTATAATCCTTCAAAGAACTGCAAACGATCCAGAACATATATAGGGAAAGCTGAAGGATTAATAAGGGTGGTGAAGGAAAAACCAGGCATTCGCTCCTGGGATATGGTAGAGTACTCGTAATGAGGGATTTCAGTTACGGGGAAATGGACTGGGAAAATCTAGGATTCCCATGGAGATGCTGAATCATGGAGACTAAATTTCTTGAAAGTATATATAATGCATCAACATGCCTCAGGGGACAAGAGAACTTAAGGGGATAATGATACGTCATCTCGACTTGGCCTTGTCTTCACACGCTGTGGAAAGACTGATCTCGTGGTGCTTGCTTTTGAATACGTGTTGGTGGAGGATGCATGAGAGGGATCAGAGAGAGTAGAGGAACCTGAGAGGAAGTCCACAGGAGGGTCTGTGAATTCAAAAATGAAGGGGGTAAAACAAGGGTGCCTCTGGTGGCCAACAGAGGAACAAAATGAAGTGATATATGGTTCAACGAGAAATGTCATAAAGCAAGAGAGCTGAGAAATGTATTAGGAAGGAGATATAAAAGACACTGCAGCCAGTCAGTATATGAACGATACAAAAAGCGAGGAAGGGGAAGGTGCATGATATTGTGTAAGAAAAAAAAGGCAAAAAAATAAAAAACATTCCAGAACCTTTATATAGGTTAATCAGGAACAAACTCTCATTCAAAGAGGAGCTATATAAGCTAAGAGACTAGAAAGGAAGAATTTTTGAGGATGACGAGGAAATGTGTGAGGTGATGAATGATAAACCTAAAAATGTTTTTCACTGTAGAGAGCATTAATGTAGAGGCGTCAGGAGAGTAGGGTGGGTACAAGACTTATAAGACTTGCAACGTAAACTAGCAGACAGAAATGACATCATCACGCTGTTAAAGCAACTTGACCCATGTAAGGCCAATGGTCCTGAAGAAATCTCCCATACGTGCAGAAATGATGAGCGGAGGCACTTGCTAGACTGCCAGAAATATTGTTCAGTAAGTCATTATTGGAAGGTGTAGTTCCAAAGATGTGGAAGAGGTCAAATACTGTGCCTGTATTTAAAGAAGGTGATCGGGAAACTACAACGAACTACCCTTAGAGGTACGAGTAGACTGTGTTCCTGAACTTCCAGGGGACCTTTGACACTATTCCTTATCGGAAGCTGATAAAAAGGCCAAGTCTGCAGACAGGAATAAGGCGTGGGCTCCTTCCTTCACTGGACAGAAGACTAACTTTTTTGGACGGGAGCAAAGAACACAGGTAATAGGTGCATCCTCGAAGTGGTTGAGACAGGGTTCTTCGGTGAATCGAGTTATCCAAGTGAAAAAAAGAAGACGCATGTAAGAACAGTCTTTCACGAGTGGCTTGAGGTAAACACTGGTAAGCCTCAGGGACCGATCTTATGGCCGGTGTTATTTTAGGTCTGTGTTGGTCATGGTCCTGGGACCACTGCTCCTCTCAATGCCTAGTGGACTGGAATCATTTCTAAGCATTTTTTGGACGATGCCAAGATCATGAGGGAAATATAGGATGATGATGATTGCATCAGCATACTGGAGGACCTGGACAAACTCGCAAAATTGGCAAGACAGATTGACGATGAGATTTAATCCTAATCAAGAGTTAGGTGATGAAGATGGGACAAGGGGAGAGAAGGCCTCGGTACGATTATAACCAAGGGGGAAATAAGTGACAAGAATCTTCGTGGGAAAGACGTCTGCGGATATGATGCACAAGAAATGGGTTTCTCCATGAACGAGCCTCACAGATCTTAAGCTGCTCGGGCTGAATTCATACCTATATATAAAGTAAATCAACCTATATATGAAGGCAGTTTTTCGTAGGTGCTCTGTGTCTGGTGATGTTCATCCTCGGTCCTATGAAAAACATCACTGACTATCTTTAAATGAGCGACCTTTGCATGTCATCATATATAAATATATTACAAAAATGATTAGCGCGCTCGTGCACAGATCATGGGAAAACATTAAAAACGGGTAGCATTAATAATTAACGCTTTCCCTTGTTGTGATCGTAAAAAATGACTCCGCTGACGTCAACACTGCTCTCTGTGGCAATGACCGCGGTATTCGCGGCACAAAAAGTCACAGAGCCAACTGTTAAGTAATGCATAAAGTATACTATATCTGCAAGTAATAAGCAACTCACCTGACATTCTACATAGCAGAGTACGTTACCAGATGTAAGTAGAATGTACTCAGTCTGATACATCTGGTAGAGTGATGTAAGGAGTGAGTGTGCCGATGCTAGATATCATCTACCGTTTAACCTTATATTCTAAGAGCCGTAACTAAAGAACCTGACGCAGTTTGACGGCCGTTAAACCAAACTTTATTGAAGTCGTGACTAATCCCTACTTCCATGTTGCTCTTAGGCCCGTGTGTTCTATAGCTTGTTTAACAACAAAGTCAAGGTAATTATTAATGCACTGTACTGTAAGTAAGACACCCAAGATCTTCAAGATCAGTCAACTTTCTCCACTGCCGTTCATTTCCTCTCTAAGTACCGAATGTAACAGTTCTGCTCGTTGGAAGGTTCTTCACTGAGAACATTAGCGTATACGCAACTGAACAGGAGCCTCTTTCTTTATCATCCCGTCTCCTTTTACATAGATCGGTAATTTAGGATACTATTACTGCCCTTCAGTAGAAATCCGTCACAGAATATCTGCTTTCAGGATTTCTAATGTACTCCCACGCATCGTTTATGGGTTGTGGAGTAGTCACATAATGACAAAAAAAAAATAATATGTTTGAAGAGAGAAGCAAATAAATGTTGAATCATTATTCGCGGTGTCGTGCCATATCAATCACATAAAGAAGTACTTAAGACAGTTAATGAAAAAGGATGGTACAGCCACCGAACACGACCTGATCTCAGGTCTCCTGCCCCAGCCGAGCGCTGCCTATGCTCTTCCAGAACCTCACAGCAGCGACATATACGTCAGACAGCGTCCCTCTCTCACCAACAACGTTCGACATGGCAGACAACGTCCCTTCCTCACAGCAACGCCTCCCGTGTGGATCTGATCCCTGACCTTGTATCGATCAGACCCTCGCCCCTGCAGGGAACTGCTCCTTGACCACGTGTAGATCTTGTCCTTGACCCCATTTTGCATCTAATCCATGACTCAGTGTGGACCTTATCGTTGACCGTTTGTGGCTTTGCCCACTGATTTCTCGGTGTTACCAACAAGCAATGATAGGTACTTAGGTGATCTGGGGTACTGTACTATCCTGTCTACAATAAAACTAAGAGGCATAAATATCTTTTTATGTATGATGCGCATTCTGGCCTAATCCTGGTTTGACATCCTTCGAATACTTAACAGATGAAAAAAAAACTTAGTGCATACATATCCGTATGTTTTACTTTGGATGAAGCCAAGCAGCACCGGAACAGTGTCTGAGATCCCATGGGGACCTGTGTCTCACATACTAGGAAAAACATTCGCATAATAGAACCAAACATACAAACAGGTACACGTGTCTCACCAAGCCTGTAGCAAAAGATCAGCTGAGGTATGCATACTGAAGATCCCTCGTGCACGACAGGAATACAGAGCAGCGATGCGATGAAAACGTCGACAGCGACCGAGAAACGTTTGCGCCTTATGGTAAACACGAACGAATGGCAGACCAAGAATCGGAAGTTAGACACAAGGAAATAACCCGTAGGCCCTGGACAAAAACAAATAGCGATAGTCATTCGAGTAGAAAAACAAGGAATCAATAATCGAGCAACGATTCCGCCGCCCACAAAACCAGATGGAAGAAGTGATTCAAAATAGCCTGGATGAAGCAGAGATACTAAGCTGCTTATTCAGTGAAAAGTCGAGAGCTGCTGAGCTTGACAGAAATCCCCCTGAACTCAAACAGCAGTGCGAAAAGCGGTTAACGATCGTAGCGTAAACTGTAAATGAGTCAAGAACGGTTGCAGGAAATATTCAGCGGGTATGACACTTGAACCCAGTAAGGTGAGCTCTTAAATATTTCCTACTACGGTAAAAGGTTCTTGTCTCCAGACCCATTCCCTTTATGGTCACACAGACCAGAATGTGAAAAGAAGCACGGATCGTACCTGCATGTGAAAAGCAGAATCAAAACACTTAATGCTAGAACCACTTTTGTCTGTGGCTGATAAAACATTCGGTGGTATCTTTAAAGGTACAATGCAGCCACTTGGGTTGGTAACGTCTGCTTCACAACAGGTACTTGCATACAAATCGTTATGATATGAAGAACAAATTCTGCTGTATGACAGTTGACGAGAAGCCCTCGACATTGAACCGGAGAAGCTCATCACTGCCCTGGTAATAACAGGTTCTCTTGATTGTGCTCGGCTTACGGGTCTCAGAAACCAAACTATGGCCTCGGTTTGTCTAGGGGGATATGCCCCCAAGCAATCGTCGAAATGGAAGACTTCAGCTTAGCTGTCAGTGGCCATGCCTCACGGTACTACCTAGTCGAAGCAGAAGCATCAGTGTCATAAAATCAACCATCGGTCCACAGTCAAGTTACGCCTTGTCAATGACTCCCTGCGACTGCTACTGATAGTGCCCGCCCCACGGATGCCTACTGAGGATGGTCAGCATACTAAACGGGTGCAGGTACTCAGCAACAGGAGCCCCATGGACAATGTGACTACGTTGGCAAGGGAAACTCACCACTGAAGAGGTAGAAAAGTCACTGACATCACCTCTATGGCTGTTGCGATCCATAACAAAGTTCCCAGAGGAAAAGATACGAGTCCCAGTTTGGCCCATAAATCTATATCAGGAGAGGATTTCTACAGTGAGGTGCTGTTTGTATGATAAAAAACTACTGAAACGGACATAGAAATATGGGGCTCATATCTACTGCGGATGAAGCAGTTCAGCAACACGGAAAGTGTCACTTGAAATTCTAAGAATGTTCAAATCCGTCTTTGTTCAGAGTGTTCATTGCTAGTATGAACATCCAATATGTGCAGCTAACGAAGTAAACTTGATAAGTTACAAAGATGATGCCCGTTTGTTAGAGAAAGCCCAGACCCCAGCAAGGGGAAACAGTCTAACGTTCTGCAACACCAGAGACGAGCTGGTCTGGTGAATGGTTCATACGGTTCAGATTCTGAACTGATCTACACGCGTCTGTAATTTAAATGGCGATTCGAATTACGAGACCGTAACACGACAGCGGCGTCCTACTGACGGTACGGAGACCAGAAAATGAAAGCGGCGCTCTAGAAAAGATGTGGAGGTCAGAATACGATAACAGCGCTCTACTTAGGGCATGGAGGTAGAGCGCCAGTCGAGTAGTGTGTCAAGAGCGCTGCGCGTTATCTGCCGCCGTAACAGATAAGCGAACGACCGTACATAACAGGTCAAGGTAACAGCCAATCAATACGGTGAAGCACAGCTGATACCGTTATTGATAATGAAGTATCGTTAATTAACATACTGTCATGGATACGGTTGCACCGAATTTACATAACGCACCTCACAGACTATACTGTATTACCTCCAATGCTGGCTCTCCAAGCAGGTTCCTCATAACTCGCTTTGAAGCCAATAATACATTAGCATGCAAACCTCAAGACATCTTCTAAGGTATACAATAACTGAAATGAGGTTCCAATATTGTTTTTTTTTTTCCGGAATGATAATGCACCGATCACAGTCACTGCTACCATACAAGGCTGAGCCGATCGCGGGCCGCTGTTTCACACCAAGGGTGGGCCTGACGGGAAGTGGTAGATTATGGCCTGTTTTCAAGAGACGAGACAAAGAGCGTGAGACGGTGAATAATGCATAGAGACAGGGATCAAGGACCTCGCCCACTGCACTACGTATACGGTGCTAGGAGGAAGGGGAAAACTGTGTAAAAGAACATTCCAATACACTCGTATATTTATAGGTATGAACCGAGGATAACAGATGTACACATTAAAGCACAAAGAGAAAGAGTGGGAGGAAGGAAGAGAAAGATAAAGAAAGGATGGATGAAAAAAGGGAAGAGGCAGACAAACTGTAGAAAAAGAAAAGGAAACTGATCGAGGAGAGAGAGAAAGGAGACACTTTAAAAGCGAGGAAGAAGTGTACTAATCATGGGAAGAAGAGGCGAGGTGCTTGCTCCTGCTTTTGAATCACAGACTGGATCTCTTCTCCAGGTGAGTGTGCGAGTGTGATACTCATGATGTCGTATGGAATAGCGTTTATACTGCATGGTTGTGTGCGCTGAGGTATGCATGAGATATATTGCCTCTGTGCTGAGAATTGTAGGTCACTGGATATTGATATGCAGACATACACATGTATCCATAAATAATAACATTTAGAGGGAAACGTAAATTCATAACAGATACAGAAGATAGAAATATAATGTCGACACACGGGTGGAAACGTTTGGCGCCGTGGAAGTGTGAGGCTCGATAGCTTGTGAGGCTAAGTTGATGAGATGGCGGGAGGAGTCCATTCAGGGCCTCTTTGTCCTGTAGGGAAAAGCAATACTGTCTGTCTAGTCTCTTCCCTCAACAATCACCGCATCTTTAACGCTATGAGCATGGCGGTACAACGCTTGAGTATGATAGTCCCGCCAAATGCCTAGCCATCATACTGGACGGTCGTTTCGTCGTGCTCAAGGGTCGTAACGTCGTTCTCAAGGGTCGTAACTTCGTACTCCAGATGTCCAGAAAGTATGACATGGAAGAGATCGACTTCACTTGGAAAACAATATTTCCGGCCCAAGTTCGACCGTCACGGCCAAGCACGAGTCACTTGAATTACTCACTCCACATACACCAGGAACTCCCATGACTAGATGTGGACTGACTCAGTGCGCACAGTGACTCTACGTGGAGTGAGGCAGGACTGGTGTAGACAGTCAAGAGCACCAGTTACGTTGTCATACAACGATATCTGCGCATAATAAAGTCTGCTCTGTTACTCAGATCTTTCTAACAAAGCAAACAGAGTCTTATCTTCAGAATGAGTCTTCTCTTTCTTTAGAATTCTCCCAAAATACTGTGGACTCGAGGGGTGAAAGACCGAAGATACTATGCCCTGAGCATCGACAGGGCAACTGGGAGAGTTACCCTAGTCACTACCCAACCTCAGGCCTCTCACTGGGTGGCAGAGCCGAGTTGCCCTGGCGACAGCGACCTAGCTAGCCTCTCACACGGCAGATAGGGTGAGTTGCCACATACACCTGCCCTTCACCTCTCATCACGCCACCCACACCACCCCCACATGCCACACGTACCTCATCTCCCTCCCTTCCCGACACCAACTACATCATAATCTGTCCAACTTTTCATAGCGGTAACGGCTTACAACGCCCCAATTTTCCTTTGCGATATGAGATCCCCAGACATACTTTCTAGGTAGTATGGGGTCATGACGCTAGTTTCCCTGAAGTCTGAGATTATAGTAAAAGAAAGATCTTTTCAGTAGTTGATCTTCCGAGGCGTAAACTTACAATGTAAGGAGTCCCAATGATTGTAAGCGCACATCGCAACGGAACTTCCAACGATTCCAAGCTTACGACACAAGAAAAAATTTCAATGATCGTAAATCTATAACGCAACGAAACTTTCAATATTTGTAAGTTTACGACGCAAACATCCCCAGTGCGTGGGCATACGACAAAACCGTTCCCAGTGTCGTGAACGTACAACGAACTCCCGGTGGAGCAGGAATTCTCACTCAGTTCCCAATAATGTAAACTTACGACCCAGTAAACCTTCCCAGTAGTGCGAGTTTACTACACAAGCAGTCCCCAGCACACAAGAAGCACAATAAAAATTTCCAGTAGTGTGGATTTACAGCACAATGTGGCTTCCCAGTACTTTGAGTTTACGGCAAGATACAGCCATCCAAAAAATGTGAGCTCCCGAACAGCACTGTGCCTGCCGATCCCTACACATCACCAGTGTTCCTATATCATACCGCACGTTGTGTTGTATTGTCTTGTGTGTGTGTCGTGCAATTGTGACGTACTGCTGCGGTAATACCAACACAAGATCTGCTGTTTGAGACCTGCAAGTACGACCTTTGAACACGGAAGTACGACCGTCGAGTACAAAAGGCACGATCCTTCAACACGACAATACGACCGTTAAGTACGAAAGCAGAAAGCACGACCCTTAAAACACGACTATACGACCGGGAACTGCGTTGATACGATCCTTCAGCACAAACTACGATCCTCGGTTATGATGGCCTGGTCTTTAAACCTCAGGCACGTCATAAACCGTCGCGTTCAAGGCCTCTGCCATCGTGCTCAATGGTCTTCTGTCGTGCTCGAGGTTTGGGTTCGTCGCAGACAACAACGAACCGAATGCTTAAGGAATGGTGCACGAC
Source organism: Panulirus argus (assembly GCA_038088735.1). Taxonomy (NCBI): domain Eukaryota; kingdom Metazoa; phylum Arthropoda; class Malacostraca; order Decapoda; family Palinuridae; genus Panulirus; species Panulirus argus. Next base: position 823 of record JAYMFT010059498.1, on the reverse strand, counting down.
GATGAAGATAAGCTGATGGAGTGGACCGACCCATTCTGTGGCCCCAGTTTCAGTCAGGCAGGGGGCGACGGAGGGAAAGTGTGGAGGGTGAGGAAGCACCAGCAGCGTTGAACGCTGGCGATACGCGCTGCGAAAGGAAAGCCGACAGGGACACCAGGGGATGTACAGTCCAAATCACTGATTAACGACAGGGAGCGAGACCGCGAAAACGCACGGCTGGGGTCTTTAAAAGGAAACGAGTGGGAGTAAAGTCACGCTGGGATTCACTTGGGTAGCAATAGAATGCAAGAGGACCCACCAGGGATGAGGCTGGAGAGTACATGTCTCTTAGGTAAAGTCAAAACTTACTTAAGGCATCAGTTGTTCATCTATTTCTTTTTTTATATACTATCTTATGAATAAATTATACCACAATGTCAGGATTTTCTGACGTAAAGCAGATTTGTAAATCCTTCAGTTCCTGTAGTCCAATAAATGATTACTTTCAAACAGTGAATCATGAAAACGATAACAAAATAAGAATGTTGGATCAGCCACACGACTAACGCCAGCAATAATGTTAACGAGGTTTTTGAAAGGTGGATGCACGAGGCGCATAGATAGATAGATAGATAGATAGACAGACAGATAGATAGATTGATTGATAGATAGATAGATAGATAGATAGATAGATAGATAGATAGATAGATAGATATAGATATAGATATAGACATGATTATCACACTAGTCCGTGATGGCAGTTATGTAGGTGATATCGCACTTCAGTAGGAGTTCTTAGACTTTTATTTAATTCCTACTGAAGTGCGATTTCACCTTCATATAT
>JAYMFT010059487.1:0-14960 GCA_038088735.1 Panulirus argus | reverse complement strand
AATCAGGCCCCGTACTCCCGTTTACATGGGCTAAATCAGGCCCCGTACTCCCGTTTACATGGGCTAAATCAGGCCCCGTACTCCCGTTTACATGGGCTAAATCAGGCCCCCTACTCCCGTTTACACGGGCCTTTCTACCACAGCTGTTGTTGGAATTTTGCTTTCCAGGTGGAAGAACGGTCGCGTGCCATCATCATCAGTTTTCTGTGCTGGTCTCTTGACCTCAATACGGTTTCTCCGGAGTCTTCAGCAGTTCTGTTATGCTGATAATGAGGCACAGAGCGACAGCAGGGTGTTAAGATTGTTATGGTGAGGGGATGGAGGACGAGAAGTGAGAGCGTTGAGAGTTCAAGGCTAGGGAGAGGAGGAGGAGGAGTAGTGGTGGTGAGCTGGGAAGAGTACATTGTGAGAGTGCAGTACTACGAGATTTTTGGGCTGGGAGTGTGAGAACTGGTAGAGCAAAGGAGACCTGAAACGTACACCTGTGAGAGTAATGTTTAGGAATGTCAAAGCTGGAAGAGTGAAGGCTAGGAGCGTAAAAGCGGAAGAGAGTGAGAGCTAAGAGTGTACGCTAGGGGAAGCGAGCGAGGTAGGTCTCCAAGCGTGATGGCTTGAAGCGTAATAAGGTCGAGAGGTACGAAAACTTGAAGGCTAAGAGGGTTAGAGTTGGGAGAGTGAGTGAGTGAGTGAGTGAGTGAGTGAGTGAGTGAGGGTTACGAATGTGAGAGATGAGAGCGACAGCGGCGTGGAGGTGTGAGAGTAAGGAGGGCCCAGGAGTCTAAGAGAGAGGGAAGAGAGTTCGAAGGTAAAGTAGGGATTGGGGGAAATAGGGACTCAAGACTGTGAGGGCTGAGTGGAATAAACAAGAGAGTGGAATCGCAAGAGTGATTGGAAAGGATATGGGGGAGAGGGAGGAGATTGCAAGTTGGGAATGTCTAGAGGTTTAGGAGAGAATGAGCCTGGGGGAGGGGGGGAGGCGCAGGGATGAAAAGTGAGAATTGGGAATACAGTCTGAGAGAGCCTGAGAGAGAGCCACCTTGGATAGGGAGAGTTGGTAGACTTTGAACTCAGTGCATGGAAGGTGGAGACAAGAGGTGAGAATGATCACTGCAAGAATGGAAACTCAGAGAGAGAGTCACCCACCTCTAGCTGTTGTAGATTCTCAGCAGTTAAGCTGGACTCGCTCCATCCTCTCTCTCTCTCTCTCTCTCTCTCTCTCTCTCTCTCTCAGCTCTCACTCTACACGGAAATGTAAGGGTAAGGAATGAGAGCTGGGAAAGTGCAGTCTTTCAAAAACATTACATTTTAGTACATTCACAGCACTTGCAGTGTAGTTCCTCAGCCACCACCTTGCACTAATTTCTCTCTCTCTCTCTCTCTCTCTCTCTCTCTACCTTAGCGAAGCCATCGGATTGCCGTCCAAGAAACCCGGGCGCGCACACAAACACAGACGGACAGACAGACCTGCATGCGACGTTTCTGAACATACGTACGTACAAATTAAATATAATTATTGACCCGGTATTCGCGGAAAGCGCGCCAAATTATGCACTAACTGTGCCTTGTGATTCACTGTCCTGGTATTTAACTGTCTCAAGTTTTTATATAGCGATAAAAAACGGGCTATAGCTACGGGAACACACACACACACACACACACACACACACACACGTGCCTCCGTGGTGTAGTGGGTAGAGTTACTGAACTTGAGTCTGCATGGGCTCGCCTGGGGTCGGACGCATGTGTTCGAATCCTGGGCGCGGTAGTCATCCCACATCAAATCCCATCTGTTTATCCCTCCTTCGGGGTTTTGGTCGATAAATGGGCTACTGGCTTAGACTGGAGTGTGTGTGTGTGTGTGTGTGTGTGTGTACACAAAGAAGGAAAGACATTGTATATAATTACATACAAGGCTAAGGGACTGGGCAACACGAGTGTAAACACTCCTCGTAACACAGAAATAGTAATCACACACACACACACACACACACAGTCAAAAGGCTTTCTCTTCCTGAGGTTCGGATACCTGACCTCTAGAGAAGAAAAAAATACGTGCACATATCCTCACTCTGAACTCGTACACACCCAGTTACCCTAATGATCCTTGTGCGAGAGCGATCACTGTGTTCAGCTGGCATTTAAACAGTGTGTAGTGCCCTTTGGCCTTCCAGCGACTCTTAAGCAAGACGGTACGCCCTTTGGGTATATGATAGCGTTGGTCTTAAACTCAAGGGGTCAGGTCAAAAGGTCAGGTCATTATACCCAAAAGTCTTACCGTTGTATAAGCTCAATTTTGATATACGTCAATTTTCATTCCTCACTTTGAGTATCCCTACTATGCACTTACTTAAAAAAAAAACTATTTTTTAGTCTGGACATAGTGCCTTTCATGGTAAATCATTAGTCGTTTACAAATCTGTAAATTGTAAGCAACATATTCCCCCTTCTTCACATTCGTGGTTCCAAATAAGTAAATATTTTTTCCCCAACTTAGAACAACCTTGTCTATTGACTTTCAAGTTTGTATATGTCCACTCCAGTGAACGTTCTGATTTCCTTAACCACTCTTTCCTTGACCACCCTCAGAGTCGCGTTCTAAAATCTGGGGTTCTATTAGTAGTGGGGTCGTCAAGTACTTTTTTTTTCGGGGTTTGTTGTGAAGCATTCGGGACTTCTCCCTGGTTGTTGAAACATACATCTTCGTATGGCAAAGTCGGCGGTGTTTGCCATGAGTCTGAGTGTGTGCAGGAGGCGAGTGTATCATGAATCTGGGCGTGTGGAGGAGGGTGAGGTGAGTATATACCATGAGTATGTGTGTGTGTGTGTGTGTGTGTGTGTGTGTGTGTGGATATAAGCATCTGTCATACAGACACAAAACGAGAACATCCTTTGCAAAAGAAAAAAAAAACATTCTTTTTTTATCTTTATGACACCAACGATGAATGACAGAACTTGGTAATGACGAGAGGTGGTCAGGATATTGACGCAGATCACTGCCACTGTTGGCCGTCCATTAAGAGAGAGAGAGAGAGAGAGAGAGAGAGAGAGAGAGAGAGAGAGAGGGAAAAGAGATACAAAAAACTGTCGCATTAACAGTATGTGTTTGGGGGGGGGGGTTGGTGTGTGTGGGGGGGAGGTGGTGTCATTATCACGTGGATCAGTCCGGTGGAAACCAAGGTGATTGTGGTAATGGAGGTGGTGACAGCCTTACTGATGGCCACGGGGGATATCGGATCAAATGGAATTAAACAGCAGTATTCAATCGCGTTTCCAGTTTACCCTCAAATGATGGGATTTGACGTGAGCTATGATCCCTTACACTGCACACACACACACACACACACACGTGAGCAAAGAGAGAGAGAGAGAGAGAGATACTTCCATGGTGAAATGTTGGAGATATATTTCCAGAGATATATATTTCCAGGAAATAATTCTGACCTAACGATTAAGTGACTTCCTTTCTCTGGGTCACTTTATGGTTTAAAACATTTTGTTCTTTCAGCTTTCCGTATGTTTCCAGGCGTATGTATAAACATTTACATCCCTTTCTTCGACGCTCTGGACTACGTAGCTCCACTTCTTTTAGTCTTCCATGATGCTTCCATACGCAGCGGTCCGATGACTGTGCTTGGGACGGAGAGAGTTTCTGTAATCACTTTAAGCTTGTAAGTTTCTCTCCTTTGCACATCGCCATTCGACACAACAGTATTCAGCTTCGCTTCTATATACGTTAAAAAGATTTCTATCGTTTGATTTTCTGTCCCTTTTCGCAAATGTTCCACTCATTATTTAGCTTGTGGGTGCTATCCCATCGATGTGTTCCTTATATTAGAGTGTCACACTTTCGATAATTTCCAGGTCTTTTACGTTTATTCCATTCTTTATTCATTTACCTACAGGGCATTTTTGCATGAAGGTGCTTATTTGTGCAAATTCCTCTTCGTTAAATTCCATTTAAGCCTCCATCGGCCCGTACGTATATAAACAAACCCCTTTTCCAGTTTTCATCATCATCTTCACTTTCACATGATTTATACTACAGATACTATAGTCCCTTAAAACCTAAAGTGTTTTAAACCACCATGTGGAGGATCAGGTTCAGATTAAACTTAAAGAACAAGAGTGGGATCGTTGAACTGTGAAACCGAAAGGAGGAATGATAAGGGAATGCCACCGCTTCCTGAGCAGGAAGGTATACGTACATCCTCTCATCGCGACGGTACGACCCTCGAGTATGGCGGTCGTACCGTCGTGCTCAAGGGTCGTAACGCCGTGCTCAAGGGTCGTACAGCCGCGCTCAAGGGTCGTACAGTCGCGCTCAAGGGTCGTGCCTTCTTACTCAAATTGACGTGGGATGAAGACGGTAGAGCGAGATGGATCACATGTAACTGGTGATTACACTCGAACTATGGTAGTATCACACTGTCACAATTACAACACTGGACAGTAAAATCCGGAAGATTAAGGCAGCTGAATTCAAGAGAGGCTCGAAAAGATTTAACGTACCCTTGATACACTGACAGCTGTTGTGAGATGGAATATAAATCACGGTTTTTAAATCTAACTACCCAAGGAACTGGGTCGTAAAAATCTTGAACCTTAGGGAAGAAAAGATGTTATTCTTAGAAACTAAAGCAGAAAAAAGATAAGTCCGTTGACGATTATGAGTGCATCATAAACAGATTTAATGGGAATATAATCCAATTAAATATCCTGTTTATTAACGTACTTGAACCCGTTAACTGTTCGGGATTATTTGCATCAGAGAAGATGCGTCTCATCCAATCATAATATGTGAGAGGGGTAGAAAAAAAAATATCGATTTTCTTATAAAAGTTCATTCACTCAACCAAGTAAATGTTCCATTTGAATCCCAAAAAACATACGATTCTGAAGGAAAAAAATACGAAGACTAACTTTTCAGATTACCTTGACTAAGTTCGACTTCATACGAAACAACAAGGAGAAAATCTAGAAAAAAATATGAAATAATCCATGTGACTTGGACAAATAATCAGTGTAATTTGGACACCGAGCTAAATGCGTCTGCAGTTATTTCTTTTTTCTTATTTGTGTGACGTTAACGTATGACGTACAATCAACAGACCCTGGCTTGTATACTTTTTTCCCTTACGTGAATAAAACTTAATACGTCTGCGGTGCGCCATCCAACTCTGCCACACAATATGTTAAGTGTTTTGTTTACAGACGGATCGACTGACACACACACACACACACACAACTGCTCTTTCCCAAACGTGAGCGACCTGCTATCGACATGTCGACACCGTTCCCCTTTCCCCCCTCATCATTTCGTGAGGCATCAGAAAGCCCAATCCTTACGGGAGGTCCAAGTGTTGTCATCTTGGTGCCCTGTAACATATCGGTGTGGTGTCCTTGGAAATGAAAATACAGTGAGAAGAACAGAAAAAGAAGTGATTGTTTTTCATTTCTGAATTTTGACGCAAGAAACGCGAATTTATTGCGCATTTCTGTACGTATCCGATGGGCGGTAAACGGTTTGGATCAGTGCTTTAGCCTCCACCAGTGCGCGATGAGGCCTAAGTCTTGCGACACTTATTGAACATTCGCGCTAAAGTGTTTACGAGTCACCACTGACTCGTGACTCCCGCTTTGTCTCCTGCCGCTTGAGGCGAGGGAGCGGATACCAATGTCACAGTGAAAGTGAAGTCTTTTAAAATGTATACCCCATGGCCGCAGCCGGAGACAAGGCCGTCACGTACAGAAATGGTAGAGGTCTCATCTACGAGGAGAAGGACTTACAGACCTATTCATGAAGACGTATCTACGATCTGATGTCCCCCGTACGTGGTTCAGCGTACCACATCCACTGCTATGAATCCCGTCACCCGCTAACGAGACAGAGGAGCTCGTTACTGCAGTCAGGTCAGTTAAGGCTGGCGTTGCTGCAGACACATAGGGCCTGGCAAGTCGTTCTTGTTATTCTGAAGATTTCCATCGTCTGCTCATCAAAGGTCTTGATTGATTTTTCGATTTCTTGCAGCAGGAGCTGCGAATCGTCACCAAAAAAACCTCAGTTCAGTAAGGGATGATGAGCTTAATCTGTGAGAAGGTATATTCGAATCTTCGCTTAGTAGGAGTATCGGCACATGAGGCTGTTGTCACTAGACTTACTCATCACTGCAGAGGAAAGCTTAGCTCACACACACATCTGCAAGCTGGCCCCCAGCCCACGGCTCATGCAAACGTCAGAGCAACTGATATGATGTACATTGTGAGCATCTAATCTCTTAATTAGTTATTCTGCACCTTTGCTTGCTCTAGCACCTGATGAAAGACTTCGGTTGCTTGAAGGAAAAGAAAAATGAAGTTATGATAACTATCTTCGGTTCTCCTAGAACAACAGAGAGTCTAGATATAAGGAAAGTAGCCTGGTCTTCTATGTATGAGAGAGAGAAGAAATGAAATCGGTCTTCCCATTGAGATCCGGATACTTAAACATGCGCACTCCAACGTATGTACAAAAGCATCCCAGACTACTATTGGGTTCAGAATGTACGGTACTCACGAACTTGTCCACGTGAGACAGCAGCTGCAAGCAGTGTGTCCTGACCCATGGGAAAATTAGCCCCGTCGACACCATGGTTCCCTCTTTGCCTCTCTCTCCCCGCCTAAGCCTTTCCTCAGACCGTAGCCTGGATCGAGTTGGGAGGCAGATATGACGCCATTAGTCACATAGACACACCATCACCATTTAACATAATAATCTCTCAATAATCATATGTACAAAAGAGTTCCTACAGCAAAACAATGGTGGTTGCAAGCAACGCTGCTGCTGCTGCATCTGTTACAACACTGTTCCTATAAGGAATGGAGAGTCAGGATCGATAACTGGGCATCCGTACTCCGGACTGAACTGTTTACTGCTCTCACTGCCCCGAACAGGCGTGGAGTGGGAGGAGGACAAGAAAGAGGAGAAGGTGTAGTGTCTATGACCGTCCCACCTGAGTGTTGAAATTCCCGTTGGTGTTTGGAAGGCATATGGATTTATACGGTAATGACCAATGGCCCTTAAGAAACTGCTTTGACAGTGGTATGTGGGATCATCCAGTCCTCTCCCTCTACTTATATACTGTCTTATTTCAGGACAACCTTGAGGTTGATTTGGATTATGCTGGGTGTAGTCGTCGTTCGACCAAGCTGCTTGTTGGAGGTCGCGGCCCGCATATCCCAGGTGGTCTAGTACACTTTGTGAATGTTCGTCCAGATACCGTGCACATCCCATGGCATTTCTGGCAAGTTGTAGATTTTCCCCACACACTCGCTCACAGCAACCTGACCCTACTTTAACCGACGTGTGGCTGACCACAATACCTCCCGCGCCACCTAGCGTCATCCGCTGGTCGCACCACACACGCATCAGTTCTCTGTTCTCTCCACACCAGTAACGACCAAACATCTGAAGTCGGACGTCAAAGCATAAAGTTGCATGCCGCCTTCTGAGACCATGATACTTCTTTCTGGTCATTAGATTGTTGGGTCACCCTGAGCTAAAGTGCCGAGAGTGGATGACACACCCAAATGGCAATATTACGTCTGCAACATCATGTAGATTGACCATCTCTTCTTAACCAAGAAATGGGTAAAACTTCACCCAGCTAAACGTGCCTTGAAGTACACCCGTGCTCTCATTTGCTTTCTTTTTAAGCGCCTGCGCCTCTCTCTTCACCTCCTGCCGTTTTATCACGTACTTCTCCCAGTCACTCGCACTCCTTCCCTGCATGTAACGCCTTTACGCCTTACGTCACTAACAGCCTGATTTCCTCATCCCACCACTCACTACACTTTCTCCCTTGCCCACGCCCCTCCTTCCGCACGCCACAATTTTCAACTGTACTTGTAAGCACTTCTTCCCTAAATACCTTCCATTCCTCGTTCATCTCCCTAGTTTCACTTGCTCTCGTCTTTTGCCATTCTTCTTCCAGTCTCTCGTGGTGTCACCTCACAGATGCTCCTCTCCCAGGCACACCCACTTTTACCGCCCTCTTTCCACTCGTTTCATTTCCTCTTTTCCTGAAGCTTTTAAAAACGTTCACCCTCGCCTCCACCAAGAGCTGATCAGAGATTTCATCAGCTGACCCTCTCAGCACATTTACATCCAAGAGTCTCTTTTTGCTATGCCTCATAATGAGTACATAATCCAATAATGCCCGCTCACCATTAACCCCACTCAACCAAGTATTTGTATGTACCTATTTTTGACCAGGTATTCTTAATCACCAGTCCTTTTTCGGCACACACATGCACAAACTGTAATCTATTTTCGTTCATATGGGCTGCCCCATGCACCCCAGTTATGTCCTCAACTGTCGTATTACCCATCACTAATACGCCATTCCTCGCATCAGAATTGCTGACGCACTCGCTCGACTCCTCCCAAAACGCGTGCCTCTCTTCTTGACTCCTCTCGCTACCAGATGCATGAGCGCTAACGGTCACCCACCTTCCGTGATCCACTTTCATTTCTAATTACATTAGTATATGTGAAGTTCACTTCCTTACGCGCTATATATATATATATATATATATATATATATATATATATACCTTATCCTATTACAGGTAACCATTTACCGACCAGCCATGAGGGGAGAATAAACACCTTGGCTAGTTTTGGGCCGACTGCTATGCCTGCCTAAGTGATTCGAGCATCATTTATTCCTCCGAAACACATCGATGCCTTCCCTTGCCTGGTGTCCCTCCTCATCCACCACACAGCAGGGAACGACGCGAAAAGGAGCAGAGGAGAAGAGAGAGACAGAGAGGGAAGCGCGTTTAGGAGTGATTGCACCTGTCACAATATGTCTCACGGGCTGTGGAAGTGGAGGCGGCTGAGGGTTGCTCAGTCAGCCATCAGTATCGTCAAGAGCAATGAGCGATGCCCTGCTGGGACCTGCTTGCTGTACGTGGTGGCTTCCTACACACAGGAGCGAGAACGCACACACACACACACCCACCCACCTCACTCCTGCTGATGTGATAAAACAACTTCCAAATGCCATTAGTTAACGCAATTTAATCTCATTTGTTTTACGCAGCAAATTGCTATTCGTATAATTAATCTTTGGAAAAGTATAGAATAAAATATCTCTAATTTCATAGACATTTCGGTGTTATACATTAAGTCCCATTTTCACTAGATGAAACTATTATTGGATGAAGTTATTCGCAATTAATGTGATAGATACCCCTTTTTTTTATGGTAGCTGTTGGCTTATGATTCTATTAATCCCTTGAGCACATAAGTATGACCGTCTGGGCACGACTCTATGAGCACTGAGTATCTCGGCTTGGCCTTCGACCTGACCCCTTAAAGGATGGGTCACGCCGTCCTACTCAAGGGGTAATTCAAGGCAATTTAACTCAATTCATTTCTAATAATTAACCTACTAATAGGCTTGCGATTATCCAGTTTTTTTTTTTTATTCGTTCAAGACTTGGTCTCGATAAGAACTATTGTCCATGACCTTAGGCAGAGGCATAAAGAAACTGGATGATTATTATCAATCAAGGACGTACGGTAGCGTATTTTGACAGGTCACATGACGTCGGAAAGTTTTACAAAATGACGTGAGTTTGTGAGGCCTTAGTGTTAGAAAACGAAGAAAAGTAAAGAAGGGAAAATGGTATGCTAGTAGGGGTAGTGGTATGTTGTTTGGGTAGTTGTGTACTGGTGATAGGTGGTGATGGTGGTATTGATGGGCGGCACTGTGGTGGTGGTAGTGGTGGTGGTGGAGGTGGCGCAGACATGCTGGCGAGTTGGAGGTTTGGAGGGGCACTCGTTTGTTTTCCCTGTGGCAAAGGATCCACACACGAACAGAAATCCCTGACGAGACGAGTAAAAAAAATAAAGATAGTATCTATCTTGTGGAAAATCCGTCCTGCCCGGTAGCTTAATCTTTGACGAAGCACAAGACCTTCAATACTGACGCGGAAGGCTTGAGGTGGTGCTGGACACCACAACGCAAGTCAGGAGGGTAGTACTTCCCTGGGCGGCTTCTGTCTACAACCATCTGACACGGAGGGTGTTCAGATGCTTCCAGGCATCACTGTACAGCCGCCCAGGGAAGTACCACCCTCCTGACTTAGGAGTTTTAAGAGTGGTGGCCAGAACCATCTTACATCCTCCGTGTCGAGATTGCTGGTCTTACTTTCTGCCCAATTGAAACTATGCTACCGAGCTTGACTTTATTTCTGTTTTTCTTAACTTTCACCACAGACTCATCCCCCTCTTTATGCCTATTGCTGGTCGATAGGAACACACACACACAAGAGGGCATCTGTGTTGTGGTTAGCGTCACTGACCATGAGTCAGCACGGGCCAGTCCAGCGTCGGGCCCTCATGAGGTTCGAATCCAGAGCGTGGCAATCATCCTTCACCCAACCCAGATGTTCATCCTTCTCTCTAGGCTGGTCGGTGTGTGTGTATACATGCATAGGAGTAAAGACATGATCCACATAAATATAAGGTTAAGGCAGACGGGGCAACACGAGTGTAAAACTCTCTCTCCGTAACACACAAATTGTAATCACACACACACACACACACGCACACGCACACGCACACACACACCAACAAAGCCTAGAGACATCCTCGAACACAAAGGCAAACTATTATCCCCGAGAACATTATGGCCACCATTGGCCGTGATTGAAACAACAGTTTTAATCACCGTTTTCCTGACGATCCGGTGACCAGTGTGGGGTCCTGCCTTCCTTACCCTACGTCAGGAGGGAGGGAGAGGTAGAGAGGGAGGGAGAGGGAGGGAGGGAGGGAAGAGGGAAGAAGAAGAAGAAAAAAAAGGTATTGCGGTTATTACCTGCTGTTGGCAATTTGTTCCTGTTCAGTTCCAGGTGTAATTTGTATAAAATACCTGATGATAATAAGCGGCCGCCACGGGTAATTTACAACTTCCCAGAGACAGACCCGAACCGCTCATGGTTACGGAGGCCCTACAGATTTCCTGTGGTGGGGGGCACCTTCTGTGTGGCGTCTGTGGAGGGAGGTGTACGACCCTTTTCCTGCTGCTACCACCACCACCACCTTCGAGTTGCTACACCCAATACATACACCAACGCCACCAACACCAGCCCCTCCCTCCCTCCCTTCCTCCTCCTCCTCTTCCTCCCCCCGCCTCCTCCTCCTCCTCCTCCTCCTCCTCCTCTTCCCTTGCTTACGGGCATACTGCTGCCGGATGTGCGGGGGATATATGAGTATATCGGAACACATGTATGGACGCGAGGGGAGTGAGGGGAGGGTTTGATGATATATGAGAATGTCAAAAAGATATGTTATACGGATGTACGGGAATATATAGTATGTAGTTGTTGAAAATGTACGGATATATACATATGTATTCAATTTTGTTATAAGAATATATGGGAATGTATACACAGGTATGTGATAATATACGGATGTATAGGAAGGTATAAAGATATATAGTGATATACTGATATGTGGGAACGGATATTATGTGATACACAGATGTATAAGAATTTATATAGATATGTGATTATAAGGTATGGATATTGGAAATGTATACAGATATGTTCGGATATGTGAGAATATTCATACGTATGCTAAATGTAAGATGAACATTTTGGTACACAATGAATTATTCGTTGAAGTCGGCAAAAACTTTTTAACAATGTGGGAATATCCGGATATGTGGGAAAATGGAAGCAAATCTTGAAAGATATATATATATATATATATATATATATATATATATATATATATAGGTGTAGATATAAGTGAATATGCTGAATCATGGCACAAATGCAAAGACCATAAAGCTATTGGTGTGTCGAAATACAAATATTCAAAGATGGACACACGGGAACATCTTAATTACCTTTGGTAATTACGATCCCCCTTCACTTATGAAAAGAAAAAAAAAAAAAAAATGTATAAAAGAGAAGACTTCAATGTCCTCTGAACGGGAGAGACTCCCTCGGAAGGGGAAATGCCAAAAAAGGCTCATTATCTTTACACTTCTCTAATTACAAGTCTCCTTTCCGTGTGGTTTGGCTTGGGTTAAGCCAATGATTTACTGCTGGGAGACAAACCCGTCTTTAAACGGATCATGTAAGGATCATTAACCAGAATATCTGCTTACGGGGGTCATGCAAAAAAGTACTCCAGTTCACAGACGCGGGAAGCATTACTCATGGGTAATAAGTGTAATTAGGCCAATCCTCTGTACGAACGGGTCCAAGCTGCAGGGAAATTCGATGAAGCTTGGAGACTTGGACCTATTGAGGCAAATGTGAATTTTTTGTTCTGTTCTGTTTGTGTGTGTATATATACGTATGAATTTGTGTATGTGTTTGTGAATATATATATACACTTTTATGTATTATATATATTTTGTGCCCTTATGTTGTTCTTAGGTATGTAAATTAACTTCTCTAACCATTTACTTGCTTATTTGTGCTTGCCTATTTGTACGGTACGGGGAGGGAGTTTTACAACCGTGGGGTCCCATCTCTTAACTTTCTCTACTGACAAAAACCTTTTTTTTCCCCATATCTTTTTTATGCTGTCAGCATTCACTGTTTCATCAGTGCATATTCCATTCATCCACTCTTCTTATACAGTAGAAGTACTTCTTAACATCTTTTCCAGTACGAGTCTTTGCTTAACTTCACCCTATGGCCTCTGGTTTTGCTGTCTTTCCAGTCTTTCGAAGAACTACCCGCTATTAACGTGTGACTTTAGACTGGGGTCGAGTCGCTCTTTACTCTTACTACTACATGTTGGACGTATTTATAGTCTCTAGTCCCTCACGGTAACTCAGCTGTGTTAATTGTGGTCCCATCATTTTTGCCCTCCTCTGGACCATCTTTATTAATTCTTTATGCTTCTTTAAGCGCGTGGACAAAAAAAGAAAAAAAAGAATTGAAGAGCTTACTCTAGTTGTAGCACACTGTCGGACACGAACAGTTCTCTGGATATTTCCTTATCCAGGTATTTGAATGCAGCTTTGATACTTGCTAGCAGACAGTCTGCATCAAAAGTTTCCTTCGGTAGAGCTCTGGCGACGGGTTAAGTACAATGTCGACACCAAAGCCTCTCTTTCACACACATTCCTTTGGATTATTTCCAGCTAAATAATATCTACATGGAGTCTTTTTACTTTCACTGTCTCAGCGTCCTTCTGAAAATCATATCGGATTCTATTTCATCAACCATGCAACAAATACTTTCTCATGTCTCTTTCTCCGTTTCATATTTATCTATATTTCAATTAAGGCCCGGCCTTGATGTGGACTTTTGTCCGTGACTGGAGCCTTCAACAACAACAACAACAACAAAAAAAGACAGTTTGGAGTTTGTCTAGTTCCCCCTTGTAAGTTGGTGCTTGGCAGGGGATCTACACAGATCGAGAAGAACACTGGTTCCAGAACTGACCCCTGCGGTACGCCACTGGTGACCTCCCAACCCATAATGAGAAAACTCCTCTGACGTTCGTCCCTTATTCCCTTCCAATAAAGTAATCATCTGTCCATCAGAGTCTCCGCCTTATTCCTGCCTGGAGATCCAATTTCTTTTCCAGCCTCGTATATGGTCTGGCATCAAATGCTTTCTGGCAGTCCAGATACCCAAAATCCACCTAACGCTCTCTTTCGTCAAAACCAAGTTCGCTCAGTCATAAAAGTCTGAAAGGTTTCTTCCGCACGAGTCCTTTCTCTGCATTCGTGGTCCCTCGCTGGGGTATTATCGTGTTAATAAGTAATCATCCATTTGTTTTGTGATCATCTTTCTCCAGTATTCTACTGACCTGCAGTTTAGCGCAACTTCTTGGTCTCCTTTCTCAAAGATTGGCATGACATTTGAACTCCCCAGCTCCCTTTGCTATTTGTTTTCCTCCTTGAATACCATATAAGATGGTCTGTCGAGTCTATGGGGACACTTCTTCTGAACATATGAAGAAATTTCATCAGGACAATGATCCTTAAATGGGTCAAGACTCTTTTGCATTCCGCTTCTGTCTTCTACAGATCTGTCGGTGCTTTCCCAGACCTCCTCGCCATTCCACCTCGTTGGTGATAGAGCCCAAGTGTCATCCACTGCGGAAACGCTTTTGAACTTGTCATTCAGGTCCTGGTATATCTTTCCACCACCCTCTACAACTCTCATCTCACCGAATCTCAAACTTTGATTAGCTATTCCTTAGATGAAAACTTAGACGAGTTTGAGGAAAAATTTTGAATTACAATCTGCGTGTGTGTGTGTGTGTGTGTGTGTGTGTGTGTGTTTTTGTACATTTGTGATTATCTTAGCAGCAAAGAGAAAAGATGGAATAAAAATACACAGTGCAAGTATATGGTCTACGACAACCTAGAGCAAAGAAACACATTTGCATACATGCTTCAGTAATGGCATGAATAGATTTACATGAATTAGCGTCAGGAAAATCGTCTCCCTTTTAGTACAAACGCTTTTCCAGTCCTTAAGATAATTCCTAGAGCCATTTGTTCCCCACTCTAGGAGACGAGTGATTCTGGCTCTGTTTCAAGGAAACATATCAGATTCTCAGTGGAATCTCAAAATCATTGGCACTTC
The DNA here is from genome assembly GCA_038088735.1 of Panulirus argus. Taxonomy (NCBI): domain Eukaryota; kingdom Metazoa; phylum Arthropoda; class Malacostraca; order Decapoda; family Palinuridae; genus Panulirus; species Panulirus argus. The sequence continues at coordinate 346 of JAYMFT010059487.1, read as the reverse complement.
TGTGCTCTTTAATGATTACATTAGCTTATCTCTCACGATAGGAATCTGGGTATAATAAACAGCGAGATAGTAGTCTCATTAATGAATGCAAACCGACCTGAACTTTATTTATTTCTTTTTATTTATAATTACCCCAGGACCAACGTTTATGAAAGGGCCTTAGGTATTTTTCCAGTAGCTATTGCACTACTTCCAGTAGCAGGAAAATGTGGACTCCTTTGGAGTGAGAAATATTTTGACGAGGCTGTACACCCAGTATTATAGTCTCACCGAAGGTTTTATATATATAGATATATATATATATATATATATATATATATATATATATATATATATATATCAAACA
>JAYMFT010059476.1:0-14960 GCA_038088735.1 Panulirus argus | reverse complement strand
TTTCCCAATAACTATGACCTGGCTTATTTCAAGAGACAGGTTTTTCACTTTCTCAAAAATTTGTAAATACTTTCCCTTTCTTTTTTTCCCCTTTCTCAGTTCTCTCTATATTTCAGTTAAGGCCCGTCCTTGATGTGGACTTTTGTCCGTGACTGGAGCCTTCTACATAAGAAAAAGTAAAACTTGTGTGATATGACTGGCATGTAATGAATCTGTTAGTCTTAGTCTTCCACTTTCTTCTCCAGTGTATTACCATAGGTTTCAGTAGAGAATTTATCATACATTTTATTTGTGATATCCAGTTCCGTACAGTACATTTTCATTACCAAACCATATTTTTTATTACCAAACAGATTTTTCATCACTAAATTTCCTTGAATTTGTTAATGGAAAATACCAAATGTAAACCTGGGGCTGAGGATGCTGTGAGAGTCGTCTCTAGGCAGGAGCAGGAACTTGTCTGCCAAGTATGCTGACTTAGAGGTTCGTATGTTGTGGGTGCCACTGCTCAAATGCAGATTATCAAATTTGAATGCAAAAATTTCATAAAAGGTATGGCAGAGGTACCTGTAAATTTGCAAATGCGACTTTGAGTTTTACAAATCATTGCGACTTAACTATACGTGTTTATTTATTGATGTTCCAGGAATCGGACTGCAAATGGTTTTCCCTGTGAATAAAGATCAACTTTGGCAATGTTGTATCATTTACAGTGAACAAAAAGAATGCAGTCTCATCAAATAGCTTTTTCCTCCAATGGAGTCCTTTATTTTCCTGCTCCTGATTGGAGTGCAGCCTTTAAGCTGGGTCCCGGGGTCTTATAATTGACAAATCATCTATTTATATTGTTAGGATAGATCAATTTGTTTATTTGATTATGTATAAGAACTTTTAAAATGGATTTGTTGTAGGTAATGTCACTTAGGGAAAAGGATCCTTACTGTCCAATTAATTTCTGAAGCCTTACATGAGTTTTCCTTTTGGCATGTTTTTCAGGCTCAAGTCATTACCAAGATCTGGAAGCCTTGAAGCAGATGGTAGGAAAAAGAAAAAGGGAAAGAAAGGTACATCTGAAGAAGAACATCCACACAGTGATGGAGATAGGAAAGAAAGGAAGAGTATGAGAGGAAAGTTAGAAGAAATACAAAGTAGCTTTAAGGAAGAAAAGAAGGAAAAGAGAAGTAGACTGTCTGATCAGTATACTAAAGAAGATAATGAGGTTGATGACAAAAGAAAAGTTCGGAAACGCAAGAGATGTAAAACGTCTGAGGAAACAACTGAAATGGAGTTGGATATAGATGAGGCTAAAGAACACAAGAAATTTAAGAAGAGTAGAAGCAATGAAGAACGACTTGAACCAGTGGGTGAAGTGCAGGTTAAAGAAAAAGGGAGATGGAAAAAGGGAAAATTCACTGAAAAAATAGCAGAACCTAAAGAAAATACTGAGGAAGTGAAAGAGAAAAAGAAATTCAAGAAGGAGAAACCCATTGAGGATGTGGTTGAATCTGAGGGTGAAATAGAGGTACTTGTAAAGGACAAAAAGAAAAGAAAAAAAGAAAAAATAATTGAACTAAACAATGCAGAGAATATGATTAAAGATGTTAAAAAGAAGAAGAGTAGATCAGCTGAACAATCACTGGTACTGGAAACAAAAGCAGATAAAAGGAAAATGTCCAAGAATTCAGCGGAAGATGAGGAAATACCTCCTATACGTGAGACTGAGAAAAAGAAAAATAAGTGGCTGGATGAAAAGAGTTCGCAGGAGAAGGTGGTTTCTACCAGTACGGTTATCAACCTGGAGAGTGAGGAAACATCTGGGGATGACACTGATTCCAGTAGAAAATCTGAGAAGCTGGTTAGCTTCAGTACTAGGTATTCAGACCTAGATGGTGATAATTATGCTGCAGATTCAGTGAGTGGCCCATTGATTGCACATGATTTTGGACATTTCAGCAGACCAGGAAATAAGAAAAGAAGAAGAAAGCATGCCAAAAAACGACGCAAAGAACAGCAAGTGGACAATGAGGAAAGTGTGTCTGCAGTTAGGTTTAGTCCTCTTGAGGAAAAATTGAGAACTCCATTATTTAGTGTGAATGCAGACTCAAAGCATAACTTGTCCTATTCATCACCAAGGAACAAGAGACCTCTTCTCAACTCTAACTTCACTCAAAGAAAACATATACATTTTACCAGTGATGATGAAAAAGAAGTAACCTCTGCCGTTAAGGGGGATATGGAAGAGTCAGCACACGAAATTGAAATTGTAGGAACAACTACGAGAGTACCCAGAAGGAATGAGATTGGGTCAGATATTTTAGGGCAGAACCCAAAAGATAGATTGATTGGTGGAGTTAGAAGTATGTCATCTAGTTTTTTCAGACCTACCCATAGTTCTGAAGAGTCACATCCATATATGCTTAAATCTTGGAAAGAGGGATATGACTGCCACAACACACCTGTTCAGAAGAAAGTTCCTGTGGTTGTTGAGGTGGAAGGAGAAAGTGCAGCTTCTGTTAATCCTGCTGAATATTCTATGTACAGTGTAACAGGGAGAAGTCCACTTAATAGGAACAAAGGTAGTAGTTTTGATGAGTTAGCCACACTCCGCAGAATATGTGAGAATAAAACGCTCACTGTTTGTAAAGTTGATTCAAGAAATGATCAGGCCAAAGTTAAACCAAAGGAAGCGCCAACCTCCTCTGCAACCTCGCCATACCTCAGGCCACCTTCTCCGGTATTCACTAGTCCGAGAGAAATTAGGGAGGATAAACAAACTTTTCATAATTTTATGACAATGAGGAACAGAACAGTGCCCTTAGTGTTTTCAAATACAAGGAAAGTGCAACAAGATTCAAATACAGATTCCATTAGAGAAAAACAGGTTCCACATTATTTTTCAAATGATAAGCATAGGACTTTATTCAATAATTCATATCCAACTGGAACTAGGAATGCAGGTGGTCAAGATAAGCCAGCTAGGTCCCTTCTGAATACTTCTTTACATAAGAGAGATCATGGTGACATTTATCAAAATCACAGTGAACAAGTAGAAGAAAAAAAGGAGCATGATCAAATTCCTTGTCAGTCTAGAAATGAAAATTCTGTTGACCTATCCTCTCTTCCAAGCACTTCGAAATGGGTCAGAGTATCAGATGACAATCTGAAAGAAAGAGTGGGCATGGTGTCCCAGGCTAGAAGGAGAGACAAGCCAAGGGTCTTTCAGTCAGTAGGGGCAGTTCTTTCCAACCTGAAAAACCAAGCTGACAGCAGTAATGATACAGGGGAGTTGTTAGTGCTCAGCAATGATGAAGCAGAGTCTTCACCCCATGGTGAGAAAGGTAGTGAAGCCATTTTTAATAAGGAATCTAATTCAGAGATGGCAAAATCCCAAACCAGTGCAAAGTCATTCATGGCATCCCCTTCAAAGATTGACAATGAGGTTGTTGACTTAGAAAGTGAAGAAGAGAATGAATTGCCAGTGAATAACAGTGCAGTAATGGGAATGGTTAGTCGGACAGATTTTATAGAACACCATGAAGCTAAAGCTAATTTCACAGATAAGGTTATTGGTGAAACTAGAAAGACAGCAAGTTCGGTTGCTAACATATCAGAAAGCAAAAAAACAGATACCTCTGCTCTTGCAATGAAGGCTGAGAATGGAAAGACAAGATTTGATGCAGATATTATTGAAGAAGAAAAAAGGATACCAGATTTTTCTGATGAGATTATAGAAGACTGTAAAGATACACCCAGTTTGGCTGCTGAAATTGTAGAGAATGTTGTAAAGTCAAGCGAGTCTCCATCAAAACATATGGAAGACGAAGAGGTGGTTGATTTCTATGCTGATATTGTAGAAGATGATCATGAGGGAACTGATATTGATGGTGAGGTTATAGAAGAAGAAGAAGAGGAAGAAGAGGAGGAGGAGGATGAAGAAGAAGAAGATGAAGGTGAAGATGATGAAGAAGAAATAGCAGATGTTACCAAGATGCAGAAATACGCTGAAAAGAAAACTGATTCACCTGTTGCTACTGCTGCCACAGTGCATGAGGTCAAAGATGTTCAGAAATCTATGGAAGAAATGGTCACTGAAGGATTGAAGGAGGACTTGCTGAGAGAAGTTAAGCAAAATTCTATGAAGGTAAGGGAAGATGAAGTGAAATCATCTCAAACACCGCCTCCTGATATAGTGAGTGTGACTCCTACAACACCTTCAACCAGTTTGGGCAACACACATGTCCACACAGTCATTCATCATACTGCAGTTACCAACATAATGCCACCTCCTGTCCTTTCATCTCAGCTTAGGTCTCCACTCATTTCTAGTCCACCACAAAACTTATACTCACTTGGTAATTGTTCTCCTATTCATTCACTGCATATGTCTCTTCCACCTCAGTATTCCCTTAGTCATTTAATGAATCACTCCCTTTACAATACCTTATCCCCTCCATATCTACTTCCTCATCCTTTGAGTCATGTTGCCACATCCTCTTCTCAGCAAACCCATTTTTACAATTTGAACTCTGTTGGCCAACCTGCTGTTTCACAGATGTGTGTCACTCCTGTACGTAATAGTGGAATGCAGCTTCCCCTCCAGCAACCCAACTTTCTATTAGGCATGCCGTTATCCCCTCCAAGGCATCTCTCACCACCTCAGCGCCCTCAACTGATGTCTCTTTTGCCATCTCCTCCTTTTCATCCTCACTATCTAAATATCTAAAGGTTTCCACTCTTTGTTTTGCCCACTTGCTCATATTTCGTATTCAGTTACCTGCCATCTAAACACAGCAGCCCCTTTTAAGTTTACTTCTTCATACATGTTTTTCTCCTAGGATTTCTTCATAACTCTATTTCTGGAGACTGCTATGCTGGTTGGTGGGTTGGATGGAGCCTTTAGCTCTGCTATCCTGTCTCCATCTTTGTAGATTAGAAAGTTAGGAAACTCTTTCTGTCCTCCTGCAGATAACCCATCAGAGACCATCAGATCCATGTTCTGCTGCACAACACTGAATATGTTCTATCCTAAGAACGTTGAATTCATTGGTTATTCACATTTTTTCATGAAGATCTTCACCTTTAATTTTCTTGGAGGTTAGTGCCCCTGAATTACTTGAACAATACTTATGTATTGCTGGATACTTATCATGGTATTTATATCACTCGGTATTCATTGAGTCACAATTTTGATAATTTCTTCCTTAATGTAATTTGCTATTTGCAGAAGTTATCCTCCTTTCCTTTTTTTTTTTAAGTTGTTCAGGGTCCCACTTCATATATAATATCATGCACTGTCATTATGCATCCTGCTTATCCTTGAAGTCTCCTTGTTTTGTCTCATCAACTTTTATATAGCTTTTTCAACCATCATTTTACTCCTACAAATATAATTTCTTGAACTGTAGGTTTTCCATATTCTTGTGTTGCACTGTCAGACCTTTTTTACTTGCATGTTGTTTTGACAGTGTGTCTGTTTTTTTCATTGTCACATCTATCATTATCTTTACATAATGAATACATACCTAATTCAAAGTGGGATGTCCCAAAAGAAACATCTTTAGACATTTGGCCACTGAATTCATGTACTTTATTTTGAAACTATCAAGGCATTTATTAAAGAATACTGTAAATTCATTTAGTTGGCCTTCCATTGAAAGCAATGGCTTCTACTATGCAATATAGGTTTTTATCTGTCAATATGTAGAAGTACCAGAGGAAACGTTTGATAGAAAGTTTTATAAGCACCCATGAGTCACCAGCAAACTTCTTCAAGTTTAAGAGTACCACTAATACACTACAAAGTCAGTCATATTGGTATCCACAAGAGTGTTAACATTTTTCATCTGTTTTCATCTAGGAATTGGTATGAACTACAGTCTAATTGTGCTCAGTCTCTTGTAACATTTGTCTAGGAGGTAGAGTATACATTAGAAGATTATGTTGATGATCATTGCCTGCTAAGTCCAACCCCATTAGTTCTTTGTTTATGCTAGTTTCCTGAATTTTTTATCTACATTGCTTTTGCTGTTTCCTTATGCCTTGAACCCAAGAAATCTCTGGATGCAGATGGTACTATATCTCTGTTAACTTTAAAGAAACATACTTCGGGATTGTCCTCAATGCTTCGTAAATTTAATAGGTTTTCATTGTTCTGTGCTATATTTTGTTACCTCCTTGAAACTTGCTGTTGTGAAGCTCAGTTGTAAAATGGGATAAACTTTCATCTGCATAGAGTATCTCTTCTCATGTTATTTTAATGTTTTACCCTGACTGTTCAGATGCAGTTATTCTGTTTTCCCCTTCATTCAGATTTTTTACTTTACTATTGAGAACTTTAATGATTCTTCTCTGATTGTTTGATGAAGTTAGTTCATAAATTAACGAGTTTAGGATGCATGTGACTGGGAACGTTCCCCATGTGATGTCACCATGATGGGGAGGAATTGCAGGACACAGTATGTCTTCCAGCAACTTCTTTCCCACCTGCAGTATTAACCTTCTTAGGTGCTAAGGGTGTCAGTTGTCACTTTTGTAGCAGGGTGTTATTAACATCCATCTGTGTACATAATTTCCAACCCCAAGTTGAATCCTGCATGCACTGCGTGCTTTGTTGGCTGGGCTTCTTAAACAAAAAGTGTCATTAGAGATGCCAGGAGGCCTCAGGAACCCATTAGTGATGATCTATGTGATTATTTGCACACTTGCATGCTTTTTTTTAGGACTAATTGCATCTGTGGTGCCCATAGCCACACACCCTGCTGCTTATAGTTCTACTGCTCCACCCCTACCACCTATAGTTTCCACTGCCATGCTGTCACTACTTTTACTGAGAATTGGCCAGTTTTTTTTTTTTTTTTTTTTTTTTTTTTTTTTTTTTTTAAGGACTGCTTATCTCTTGATTCACAAGAAAAAGAAAATTAGCTTTGTATGCACCTAATCATGGAAATAAATGAAAATTTTTTTGGTATACATATGATTGGAAATTTAGTGAATGATATGTTTTCCTAAACTTGGAATGGTTGAGCCTTGATCCTTAAAAAAAATAACGGTTGTAGATTTAATGTGCCTGTTCATAAATCAGAAAAAAGAATCACTTTTAGTGCTATGGAGAAGAACCAAAAAATCACACACAACCAGAAGGGCAAAGGGTAAGGGGGACTCAATTTTCTTGAGGCTGGAATGGCTTTTGCTTATCCAGGTGTGTGGCCACATATCTACTTCTTGAGCCTTGCCCCATGTACCCTTTCTTATTTATTCTTTTTATATGCTGGGGTTTTTATACTCAGTTTGTTGTTTGCTTAATTTCATTTTTTTTTTAAAAGTTTGATAAGGAGGAGGTTTTTACTTAGAATTTTATGTTTAACACCTTTAATAGGCTGGAATTGGGACTTATCTTCAGCCCTTTCATTGTTTTGGTTAACAGTTGTTAGGTTGGTTAATGCAGGCTGTGTCAAGGTATGTTTTGCATTTAGTCTTTGTCTTTTCATTTTTGAATTATGACATTTGATTCTGTCTTTGCAGAAGTTATAAAGTCATATTATATATTTATTGTTCTCATCTGTCACCTAGAGCAGGGGTCCTTATCATTTTGATGTGCAAGAACAATATAGAGACACCAGGTGTGTCTATGGACCACCTTTAGCGTCCATCCAATGTGATAGTGGATGTGAAATCACAATAAAGAATATCACCTGGACCCTTACTAGAGATAGTACATGGTAGAATGCATTAATTCATTCATTTATTTATCTGTTCATTAATTTATTTATTTATCTGTCTGTTGATTTATTTATTTATTCATTATTTTTATTCTTCTTTAGACCACAGGTTAAGAAATCTTGACCTAGAGGTTGGTTTGTGTTTTATGGCAGAGTGGCATACTCATATGCAGTACTATTTGAGGGGGGCCTCCATCTGGATCTGATTGATTATGGATATAGTTGCACAGCTCCTCCTTTATTACAAATGCCACCCTTCATTCATTCCTGCCCTCACACTAACCCCGTACTTTACCTACCAAACATTACTAAACCTTTTTACTCCTTTCCTTTTCAACTTACTTAGTCTCAAAGCCAAACCCTGCAGGGTCCTCTCATTTATCAGCACCCTTCTTTTCTCTCTAGCTACATCCATGCTTATATGTACACCCCAGCAAAACTTTTAAAGAGAAATCCTTGTTTGGCTCATAATTTTGTGCCAGTTTTTGGAAACTGATAATGCTGTACAAGGTGGGAAGGATTTTCAACCGTGAAATTGTTAGTCTCTCCAAAGTATCCTCTCACTACTCTAGCATATAGCAAGGACTTTCTCAGTCTTTCGTCCAGTGCCACATAGTCAATCAAATATTTTATAATACTAGTGAAAAACCACATTATGTGTGTACCAGGTAATACAAAATATTTTGATATGTATGCTGTACAATGAATCCCATTGATAAAGGTAGAAAGTAACAAACTTTGAATCCTGATGCAGTCTTCTTGTCAAGTACATGTATGTTCTTGAAGGCATTCTCTTCCAAAATAATTCAGTCTTGTAGACATCAAAAATCTGATATGGATAATAACTGCCTTCCTTGATAATATTCTTGGAGGTTCCCAGGAAATGTTCTGCTGCAGCAACATCATCAGAAGCAGCATTACTAGTCACCTTGATGTTTTGGTTACAGCAGTTTTTCTTAAAATCTGTAAACTGACCAGGACTTCTTCCACTGTCAAGTCTTCATATAGACTCTGGCCCAATCTTTGAATCACAAGCATGCTGACAGGAACATTTTCATGGGTTTGGTATTCAGTCCATTCGCTCCACATCTCTGCCATTCTCTCCAAAATTGAACTTCAGGAATACGAGGTCTTAGATGGACTGAGTAATGTTTCACTCTTAGCGCTTTCCCTGATCTTCTTTGCAACATCACGAATATTCCCTAAAGTAGAATCGCTAAATCCAAGGGTCATTCACCTTCCATAAGGTGTGAGCACATCAGTCTCAACCTAAATGGTTATAGCCTTAAGCTTCTAAGCACCACTGGCATGAGGAGACCTTAAAATATGCTTTCATGGCTCAATGCAAGAACCAAGACGCATGCAGTATATACAGTATACTGCAGCACAGAATACTCTAACACTCTGTGACAATTGACTGTATCCATGCTATGTGTATGCGTGCTTCTCGCATGGTGCTTGCAATGTCACACCGTTACACCGTCAGCCCAGTAATGATCATGTTATTCCATACTTGAGCCTGTGTAAATTGAAAAAAGAGCTTGTAAATGGACTGTGCGCATTTTCCTCCAGAATGGTGTAGATCAAGTGTGTGTAATTTGAGAGTCCCCATATTGTGTCCTTATTTATAGATAAAGGAGACAAAATTGAATGCTCGAAATATGGTTATAAATCTTTTGAGTATATCTGGGAAGATGTATAGGAGAGTGATGATTGAAAGGCAGGTGGCATACACAGAACATCTCACTGGGGAGGAGCAGTGTGGCTTCAGGAGTGGTAGAGGATATATAGCCAGGTGTTTTCTCTGAAGAATTTGTGTGAGAAATACTTTGAGAGAGGGATTTGTGTGTGGTATTTATGGACCTAGAGAAATTTTGTGATAGAGTTGACAGGGATGCCGTATGGAAGGTGGTACACATACATGGAGTGGCAAGAAAGCTACTAGATACAGTGAGAAATGTACGGCATAGATATGAGTAGGAAGGGAGTGGTTTCATATTAAGGTATGTGTGCATCTGAGGTGTGTGCAGTGTCACCATAGCTGGCTAATCTGTTCATGAATGGGTGGTGATGGAGGTAAAAGCATGTGCCTTGGAGTGAGGATGGTTTTACCGTGTGCTGGGAGTAGGTCAATTCCTGTTTGCAGATGCCACTGCAATGGTGGCAAATTTGAGAGAAAATCTTCAGAAGCTGGAGTCTCTGTTTAGGAGTGTTTGTAAAAAGAGAAAGTTGAGCAGAGTCACTGTTTGGTGTTCTTTAGCACCTTATTTTTGTATTTAGTGCCATTGTGCTGTTTTAGTGTTTTTATTTTATTTGACTCCAGATTTAGCTTTTTGCAAGAGAACAATTTTTGATTGCTAACCAAGTATGTATGTAACAGATAAAAGCCTAAATGAAAAAGTAAAACATTAAAAACTGGGCTGAGTAATGATTCCTACCTTCTGGTTTGTAGACAGATGATTTCTCCACTCTGTGGACCCGTTTAGATCACATCCATGTCATCAGTTCTGTTTTGACCTTTGCTTGCAGTTTTTGTCACTCTTACAGACTATTATTCTCACTATTCTTATCCTGCCAGTACTCATTATGTGCAAGAAATATACTCAGCATTTCAGAGCCCAGTGAGTCAGTGACTTGAGAATTCAAAATTGTTTAAAGAAAATAGATGACACAAAATATTTTTATGAGCACTCCGAATGTTCAGTGGCAGGTAATTTAAATGATAGTGAAAGACACAAAAATACTGGAACGTACAAGAAAATTGAAGACCCTTTCAGCACGCAAAGACAAAGAAAGCTTCACTTTGAAAATCTTAAGTGATGATGTACGAGAAACAGAGAGAAATGTCTTTGTTCATAGCTGAACATTGTTCATTATTAGTAGTTGACTATTAAAGTGAACTCCATAGAGAACATTTTGCTGACATTAAAGGATGTAAGAACCTTAAGCTCAGGAGGTCAAAGTGTAGTTCAGCTGTTTCCAGTGTACTTTCACTATATTTTACAGATGACTTTTTGTTTATATATAAGCTGAGACAGCGTGGGCAGATGAGGCCCTAATCAAGGCTATCCCATTAATGCTATATATATACACCCTAGATGAGCCAGGTACCCATTTTATTGACCAACCCCTAGGGGCGGATGAACAGCTGGGTTGACTTTAGACCGACTGCTGCAACCAGGACTCGAACCTATGTGCTCGACCCTGGGTGGCCTATGAATGCATCGTGGTCAGGAATGCTAACCGCTACACCACTTGATTGCTGATGTTGGGAATAGTAAATCCAGCTTATTGATTGATGAAAGTAATGATATTCCTGTAAACAAGATACTGAGTGTGGCTATTAGGTATTATTCTGGGAGAAAAAAAAAATGTGGTTACTTACTTAGACCTAGTTGAACTGTGACTGCTGTGCTGATGCAATATGCAATGCTCTAAAGGAATCCTGTTAAAGTAATTGACTTGAGCTGTTAAGACTCATTCCACTTGGCACTGATAATGCTGTTATTATGACTGGTATGAACAACTAAGTGTATGCAAAAATGAAACTTGATGTTCTTCATATGATACTAATAAGAGTGTGTGTGTCATTCCCTTTGATTTGTTGTGTCTCGTGCTGGAGCCGAGTGTCTGCCTAGGAACTTAGACTTTATGATTTGAGAAACATACAACTGTTACATTCTTCAGTTCACCAAGCCAGGTACAAGGAGCTTTTTGCTGTAATAAATGATGGACTACCTCCTCTGATATTAGTGCATCTAAGTCAGACATAGCTGATGTCCTTTGAATCTACCATTGCAAGAACATTGCAGCAGTGGGTTGAGCTCAAATCTCATTTTGATATTGCAAGAAATGATGAATGATGCTATACAGCTGAGCCCCATTCACTGTTTTGCTACAAGATAAATTAAATCTTTTTCATACTTCTAAAGAAGTTAAAATTGTGAAGAAGAAATTCAAAGCAAAAATGCAGTATCTAAGTTGTTCAGTGACCATGTCCATATCATTAATTCCATCAGTTCAAAGATTTTTATTCGTGGAGAAAAGATAGAGGAAGGTGATGCAGTTCAAGACCATTTGGATCCTAAACCATGCTCTGGTTATGAATTTGAAAAGAAAATGTCAGCTTGGAAGTTTCCTGATCAGAAATATATTTGTGGAAGTGCATACAGTTTGTAGTGGGGCTTGTGACACAACTGTCTGTGTTTGCCAGATAACATGTGAATGCTGCAATCAGTGTCAAGTCTGGATGGAAATGAATGTTCACAGCCCATAGAGCCATGCTTATTGGATCTTAAAAGAATTCGTTGAAGATGATGCAGCTGTCACCCCATCAAGTTCGTGTAGAGGAAACTTTATCAAATACAGCGGCCATAGACCTCTAAAGCACTTTGACCAAGGGCAGTAACAGCTTTATCCAGGGATACCACAGGAGAAGATCATTTCTAAGATCTCTCAGATTTAGCTTTAACAGTGCTAGCTTTACCTTATTCTAATGCTGATATGGAACTTGTTCAGCCACATGAGCACTGTTTAGTCAGAAAGGTGTAGCCAGCTGGGTATCAAGAGATTGAAAGCTGTTTTGACTATTGAATATGGATTGAGAAGGTATGATAAATACTGCCATGATTCCAAACTAATTAAGGATGTCATGTAAAAATTGGCTCCGTGGATGCACATCATTCTTCGTCTCATATGTCAATATTGAAGGAACAATCACAGCAAGAAACAGCTACACACAGTGAGGGAGAGATGGGTGATTGGAATTTAGCAGATAGTATAATTGACTCTATAATGTTGAGTGAATGATGCATTTTAGTGTTATATTGTAATATTTGTAATTTATAGTCTTAGCAACCTTTTTTTTAGCCTTTTCTCACTTGAGTTTAGTACTTTTTTAGCACATTTTAGTCATTATGAAAATTTGATTTTGCAACTCTGAAGGTGATAGTTCATTTGAGCAAAATAAAGGAAATTAAGTGCAACAGTTTGTTGAGACAAGATGGTCTGAGTGTGAGTTTGAATGGGGAGTACCTGGACTAAGGGGAATTCTTTAGGAATGTAGGATTGGTCATGGCAGTGAATGGAACAAGTTTGGGGGAAGGGCTAGTGCCATGGATGCTTGATCTGTTTTTGCATTCCCAAGCCCAAGGTTTACAAAAGAATGACCACAGATTATTTCAACATATATTAAGAGACAGAATATACCAAAAAGAAAACAAAATCCACAGCAGCTGTAATCCCTTGAACTTTCTTAGGCAGTACAATAGTTTGTGATACTTTTTTTGCTATATAACCGGAATCACAGGGCCCAAATAAAATTTCATGATGATCATCATCATGTACAGCAGTACTTGTTATCAAAATTTCATCTTATTTCTTCCTATTACCACATGTTTATAGTTGCAGTTGCCAGACTTATAGATATCACTATCACGGCTTCCAGGCATGTTTTCTAACAAGAGTCCTTCTGCTATGTTGTTTCTTGGATGACTGACTGCTGTGAAAATTCTGAGGGTTAAGTGTTTCTTTTAGTGATGTATGGTATTATTGTGTATTTTTTTATGTTGAAGGCTCCAGTCACAGGCAAAAGTCCACATCGAGGCCAGGCCTAAATTGAAGTATGGAGGATTTAGAAATGGAAAAAGAGAAGACAAGGGAAAGTATTTACTAATTTTTGAGAAAGTGAAAGACCTGTCTTTTGAAGTGTTCAAGGACATAATTATTAGGAGAGACATGGGAGGGTAGAGAATTCCATAGCTTTAACATGTAAGGGAAAGCAGGATCAAAATGGCCTACTCTTGAATGCAGATAGCCACACAATAATCATGTGACGCAGCAGCCAGCTTTTGGGAGTAAAAACCAAAGTAATACCTGTAGAAGAGTGAAAATGAATCAACATTGCGGCAAAGGGCAAGGGGGTTAAGTTTGGAAGTTAGCCTTGAACAGTTTATAAGCCGGACTGCTTTCAACTCGACTCTCTCAAGTAAGGAAACAGAGTTAAAACCACCCCAAATGTGAGAGCAGTACTCCATACAAAGACAAATTAATCTTTGTATAAAAGGAGCAACTGTTCAGGAGAGAAGAAATTTCAACATCTAAACAAGACACCCAGTTTCTTAGAGGAAGACTTAGCTGTTACCGTAATTTGGGGTTTCCAAGAAAGAGTGGATGTTACAGTAATACCTAGTATGTTCATTGAGTCAAGAGGTGGGATTACAGAACTGTCAAAGAAGATATGAGAGTTGTGAGGGGTTTTTGACAGAGAGATGGGTAGAAATTGGGTCTTGGAGGTATTAAACTCAGCAAGATTCTGTGTACCCCACTGAGATATCCTGTCCAAGTCTGAGTTTATTTAGAAGCTGTGTCAAGGTGAGATGCAGATCGAGTGAGAGAAGAGGGAGCAGAATTGAAGGATGTGTATGAATGCAGTGTTGAGTCGTCAGTATATGAGTGCATTGGATTATTTGTAGAGGAGAGGAACTTGTTGAAAAAAAGAAGAAAAAGTGTAGGGGACAGGATATAGCCTTGAAGGACACTGCTGTTGATGGAGAAAAGGGGAAAGGCTGATCCATCAACAACCACAGAGATAAATTGGCCAGAGAGGAAGCTATGTATCAAGGAGCAAAATGAGGGAGGGAAGCCAAAAGAGGGGAGCTTAGAGATGAGACTCCAATGCCACACCCTGTCAAAAGTCTTAGATGTGTCAAGGGCAACTATATATGACTCCCCAAAATCATTTAGGGAAGATGACCAGACATTAGCAAGATAGGAAAGATTAACACCATTTGGATCTCACTTTATGGAAGCCATACTGGTGATCAGAGAGAAAACTGTGATTTTCAAGGTGTTTAAGGATATGGGAGTTGAGGAGGGATTCAAAGACTTTGGAAATGGTTGATGTCAGAGCAACAGGATGATAGTTAGAGGGGTCAGAACAGTCACACTTTTTAGAGATGGGATGTATCAAAGCATGTTTCCAAGGAGAAGGAAAAGTTTTGGTTTTAAGTCACAAATGGAACAGATGAGCAAGCACAGGTGCAAGTTCAGAGGCACACTCTTTCTGGACATGGGGATGGATGCCATCAGGACAATAAGCCTTGCTTGTGTCCAAAGAACGAAGAGCTTTTTGGACAGTCCAAAAAGAGATTACAGGAAGAGTCACAGGATTAGTAAGAGGAGCATCAGGGGGTGAGGGAATATTAGAGTCATCCAAGGTGGAGTTAGAGGAGAAACGGGAAC
>JAYMFT010059465.1:0-14960 GCA_038088735.1 Panulirus argus | reverse complement strand
CCTCTAAGGCTCAGTCCCTTGTTCTTGACGCTACCTCGCTAACGCGGGAAATGGCGGATATGTATGAAAAAAAAAAATATATATATATAGTGTCCGCTAAAAATACTTGTCCGCCTCCAACATATATTTTCAAGAGCGATGTCACACTTACATTTTAGTAGTTTGCCATCTCCTCTTAGTCCTTGATTACCATCTGCAGACGTGTGGGTGTAGAAACTGGCAAGATTCTTGTAGTAATACAGGTCTATGTTTTAGGTCCATAGGGTCTTGATCTCCCGAATAAGGCGATTCACTGATGAGGTGTTGTAGGAAGCAGCCGCCTTATTGTCAGATCTGAGCGCCCACAACTCTCAAGTGTACCCGCATTTTCTTGCTTCCACGCGAGATTTCGGGCTTTATTCCACTTAGAAAGGTAAGAGCCAACCATTTTGAAACAAAGGTGGAAGATATACAGCGCCCAGAAGCGAAATTCCCAAAATGAAATGGCCGGCAGGAAGACTAAAGAAAGAAAATCCTTCTCCCAAGATAGCCTGAGGCCAACTGAGGCCGCGCAATGTTGCTAACAAAAATTTTGAAAATCTGATGAGTATCGGGTATCGATGACTGAACATCCAGAAGGCGAAAGAAGTACACTGGATAGAGTGAACTGGATCGATGTGGAATATGGGGGGCGACGTTCTGTCAATGTGTTAAAACAAGGGAGAGGAAGCACGGAATATTAACAATGGAGCAGTCTGTAGAGCTTGGCTGTGGCTGATGGCCACTGGTTTCGGTGTAATATATATTACAGGTAAAGAGACTAGACGTGAAACTATCTGGTTTATTTACGTATAAGCTCCGCACGCATATGATCATCAAAGGAGTCTCTTGAAATGGATCCACAAATCCATGAGCATCAGAACATGCTCTTCCACGTGATACATGTAAAGATACCTACACACACCAGCAGCAAACACATGCAAGAATATAGTATACTTACAATACAGCTTCCTCTTGCCTGCTCACGGCCGCCTTACCTGTAGACATGAAAGAACAGAGTGAGATGCTTAGCTCCAGTACTTGCTACAATAATAATTCACTCAACGAGATAAAATACACACACAAAAGGTAAGTAAAAAAACGCAAGCTAACAAGAGCGCCAGTAAAATTTGATGAGGAGGCCGTGAAAAGATGGAGAAGTTGGTTTTAGCAATGAAAGATGTTTTATGCGTTACAGTGGTTTAGGTAGAGGACAGGTGGCTGGTTTAAGCTTTAAAGCCTGGAGCGGTTTCGGTTGAGATGATTTACAAGGTAAAGCCTGAAGGTTGTTATGATGATGAACTGCAGGATGCTTTAGGTATTAGCAGTGGATATTACGTGGGTGGATTGCGTGCCGCACCTGTGGGAAGTTTAAGATAAGGAACTGTTAAGGGCACAATAGGCGGTGCATGAGTGAATCATATCAGCGGTGGAAGGGAAGGTGAATTAGGAAGGAGCGGCTGCTTAACGTCACAGTTGAGTGGACGGTGTGGGGTCAACATTTGAGTGGACGGTGTGGGGTCAATCGAACAGTGCTCTCTAGTCCTCACCCAGGCGGTGATTTAAGTGGAAGTTAACGATGGACGCTGTGGACCAATGGATGACCGAGGTATCCATACGGGGTCTGGAACCCACGCAAAGTTCCTCTCGGTGACAATTACATTAATCATAATGGCTTATTGTTCTGCCCACACTTTAGCAAATTCTGACGGCATGTTTATTAGCCCGACAATACACAAGTCGTATGAATTTGGTATACATCTGAAGATGTTCACACTAGCGTATGACACGTATATCCCCCTGCGAGTTTATAATTCGGTAAAAGTTTTTTTCTTATTCTGACATTCCCGATTTCTTCGAATCCTTCCCTTCTTCTTAGGATCTCTCTCACCGTATTCCCCCGCTGCTTTCCACTTTTGCCATATAAACACACGCCCTTCAACTACCGAAACATCCTGAGAGAATGTGCTGTCAAGAACTGCAGCACCTGCACCACAATCCCAAACAAAATAACAAAATGCACTTTTTAAGAATTTCATTTTCACTGCAGTATAGTCACATACTCTTCCACTTCGTCACCCCAACACCATCGACCGTCCAGTCTCAAGTAGTTCGCAGCTCCTTCACACTTCCGATGCCACAATACCTTCCTCCACCTTCCGACAACGCAACATTAGACCACCATAGCTCCCACAGGAACCACCTGGACGTGGTTTCTTGCGTCCACTGCCTGTAAAAGGAGCTGGCTTCATACATCTGATACCACGAAAGGCGCCTCTCTGTATGGGTCCACACGTCCACAGCCACGGCAGGCGCCTCTCAAAATGGCTCCCCATGCCCAAGTACACCAAAGAACACTTTGTAAGTGGCTCCACATACTCAGCAACCACAGGAGTCTCCAGACTTAGCTCCACGTGTCCACTGGTACCGCAGAAGCCCTTCAACTTGATTCCACACGTCCATGGAAACGACAGGAACCCTTTGCCACGGCTCCACACGCATTATAACCATCACAGGAGCCCCTTGGCATGGATCCACACGCCCATGCAGACCAGACGACGCCCTTCAACATGATTCCACATGTCTAACCACTAAAAGGAACCCCCTTCCAACCGCTCCACATGTCCAGAAGCACCAGTAGAAGCACCCCTCGTCTCCCAAGAGCCAGACGGGCCCCGGCCCTGCCAACTCTCCACTAATCCCAGCAGACTGTGGACAAAAGGAAGTTTGTTGAGCCTTTGTATGGATCTCAGCTGACCAAAGATCACTCAGGGCTCACCAGGGGCGCGCCAGCAGTCCAAAAGTGGCGGCCGTGGGCGTACCTACCGAACCCGACAGACTCTGGCCCAACACGCTCCCCCTTGACATACTCCTTTTACCGGATATGATGCTATCCTCTTAACAACTTTTGTATACATCTAAAAAATTCATCTAATTACACACTGTACAGGGCCTTCTCTACTGCTACCTCATCTAAAGGTATGTGAGAAATGCAAGATCGAAGGGGAAAGCAGATAGAAACAACATGAATATGTGGATGAGCGAAGGTATGTGGCTCAGGGAACAATGGTCGGTACCTGTGATCTCCCGGAAGGCAGGACAACCACCCCTCCGGCTGCTATACCTCCCTGCCAGGGGCACCTGGCAAACGATGTGCCCCATCACCACGTCCACACCAAGACAACTGCCCCCCTCGGCTGCTATATACCTCCCTGTGTGGGGCACCAAGCGAGCGATGTGCGGCCTCACCACGTCCTACCATGACAACTGCTCCTGGATGCTTTATCTCACCGTCTGGAGCACCAAACGAGCGACGTGCCCCCTACACCATGTCGGTCTACATCAGATTCACAGTGCACCACAGCTGCTGCCCCGTCCGTCCGTGCTAACACAGCATTCCTGGACGTCGACCGCTGCCGCTGCACGACAACTGTGGCCCGAGGTACACTGACTATGACTACTGCAGCAGCTAACCGGAATGTTATGACCACACTGTGATGAACAGCGACCAGTGTCATACCCATTAGGGAAGAGTTAGACCAGATGCACTAGTCAGACTCACTTTCCTCAATCACCGTACTCACTCCCACTACGCACTCGCACGATACAGTTACCACACTCAGACCCACTAAGAACGCATCCTGCCTGCAACACTCGGGCACAATACACCATCGTCATACCAACAAATGGGCGTAACTAGACCTGGCATATCCTTACCACGATTAAATATTGTATACAACCTGCCTAGAACCGGAAATATGGCCAATACAGGTCAACCAGGTTCCGCTATAACCACCGTCAGCCCATAACACACACACACACACACACACACCGTGGCCAACACGTTACACCCAGCACCAACCTCTCCCACACAGCTGATACCAAAGGACTAAGGAATGGAAAGGAGAGAGAGAGAGAGAGAAAGGAGGGACAGGGTGAGTGGGGAAGGAGGAGACAAAATGAGAGGAAAAAGCAAAGGCAAACGGAGGGGGAGAGGAGGGATGATGGAAAAGTGGGAGGAGTGGAATGGGAGACACGAAATGGGAAGGATATGATAAGTAACCGTAGATGATCAGATGAGAGGACAGATGCAATGGGGAAAGTGAGCGTTCGGCAGCAGAGCCAGGGGTCAGGAGGACTGGATAGGCCGGAACAATCAGTAGTCCACAGAGTGATACTGGGGCGCTGTAGCAAAGGAAGGGAGGCAACCAGGTAGGGAGGGGGGGGGTGTACTAGCCACCTGAGGATTACCCTGGGGAATGGGGGTACCTGTTGGCCAGCCTGCCGCTGGGGAGGGGGTACAGGGAGAGGCTGCCAGCCTGCTGATATTGTGCAGAGGGAAAGTGTGGGAGCCTGGTGATGGGGGCACAGGGAGAGGCTAGGAATCTGCTGATGGGGCGTACAGCGAGAGGCTAGGAGCCTGGTGATGGGGTCACAGGGAAATGGAAGCTCGATGATGGCTGGCGTACCAAGTACGTGAGGTTGAGGACGAGTTGCCTGGCTGAGAGGGGTTGGCTGCACCAGCACAGCATTATCATCGTGGCGAGCGACCGGTCCCCCTGGGGTTGGGGAGTGGGGCTCGAGGGAGTATCATCCGGCATGATAGGTGGGGAGAACCTCGCTCCCAGGAGAAACGACCAGTGGGGCGCTCCTGAGGGCCTACGGAGATGGGAGCAAGACGAGAGTAACCTGTGCTCCACCTCGAACCATATATAACAAAGTCACAGAAGCTCGCCTTTTGAGACCAGGCGTAAGGGCGCGCGAATGTCATGTCGAGTGAAGACAGCGTTAAGTGGTGAACTCCACACCTATGACATGCATCTGCGTGGACTACGCACCAAACAGGCGCTACAAGCAGAGACTGAAATAAACTACAAGTGAATAAATACAAATATACAAGGCGAGGCGTTTCTTTTGTGACTGAAACATGATCTGATAAATGATTACAGTACACAATTAGAAATTCAATTAAAAACAAACATATCAAAGTCCATAGTCAAGGTAAGGTATAAGACTGCGATCTTGTTCGGTTGTCAGGGAATATCTTGTGCGGTCAGCCAGGACGTGCTGAGCAGAGGAACCAATAGGGTAATCTACCCTGGCGAGGACACCATACTTCCCACGCAACCACCACAAACACACGCATCGGTACCGTCAAACGTATGGGGCCACCTAAATACGGCCAGTGCTTAGTGCTGTCAAGCTAATCTATACACATCGCCAGCAAGACTGCCCATCAACTGTACCGTAAAGACTGAACTATCTGTTTGCATGGCATCCAAAGCCGAATACTCTGTGTAGCAGTTACATAGCCTTACATGGCATCCATAACCGTATGCTCTGTATAGCAGGGCAGCGATCACACATGGTATCCACAGCTCAATAAACATACATAAAACCCACAGCTGTATTCTGGGTGCTGCAAGTCAATGATTTATCATACATGCTACCATAAGCTATATACTCTATAACGCAGGTCACTAATCATAAATACTACCCGCACAGTTGCCATACACATCCACAAACCCTGGATGACAACGAACTACACAATACAAACAAGCATCGTATTTAAGTTGTAAATCAAAAAAACGTTCCTGATGTTAAGCCCTCCGCGTCAAGCTGACAAAATTCTTTCCTGGTATAAACATCGCAAATAAAAACCCTTACCTTACGATACCCGGAGATTATGAAGGACTCCACTGAGAGCTGACACGCTCGCTAACATATGGGGAGTTCCTGGGAGACCCCACTGGACCAGCTACCTGCCCAACCAGCTCGGTGGAAGCAAGACAGAACAAAGAGCCTTCAACTCCTAACTGTTCAAATATGACGATTATAGCATTGCTCGCTCTGGAGAAGAACAGAGCAAGAACAAAAAGTCTATACTTAATTGAACTTCAATTCACTTATTACTCGGTCATATTCTTCCGGTATAAACGAAAAAGTAACGATTAAAAATAGAAAAGGAGAGATGTATACTGAGACGACTCCCGTTTACCCGGCTCACGCGTCGCTCCCCGTACAAACGGCTGCTTCTAATCCGAACAGTATTTTCCGATACAGTAAACCGGGCATAACACATCGTCCCGGTGGATCTCCTAAGCTCCCACTAACCGAATCCCGGCAATGGAGGGCCGCACAATCGGGGTTCCGCCCGTTCCCAATCATCAGTGGTGAATCAAGCGTTCAGAAAACCTGGCATAAAAATGTGGGGATTTTCTTGAATGTCCACTATACAAAATTATGGCGAAAAGTGCAGATTTTTCCATTTCCATGCCAGGGAACTCGACAAAAAGCGAGCGGGAGGCCAGTAATTCCCGGGCGGGTCGGCGACTCTGCCCATTCACTGAGCCATCGAGTTCGCCTGGTTAATTCCCCAGGCAAAATTTGAACTCTTTTCCACTTGCTGGCTGAGGACTCGCGAGCTGCTGCTGCTGCTGGCGGCGGCGGCGGCGGCGTCCGCGACCGCGCTGTGCCTCCTCCCTCCTCCTCCTCCAGCTACCCGGGTGGCTCGCCCTTGCCCACCACCACCAAGTTCCCTCCTCACTCATGACGCTCCTCGCTGGTTAGTTCCCAGCCTCCCCTGAGCCCAGGGTAAGGCACACTTACCCAAAGGAATTAAGCTAACACCGTAAGCTCTGATATTACGCACACTGGGTGCATAACACGAAAGATAATAATAGATAATTCAACCCGATGATCATATGATGGTTCGACGGTTCGACCAGTGGGTGAAACTGGGTAAGCCTTGAACTGGCCTTCAAAGGTCAAGCCAAAGGCCAGGCCGCCACCATACTCAATGGTCGAACTGCCGAGCCTTCAGGAATTATGGTACAATTTGCATACAATAATCCCACAGGAATCCCGTGATAGAAATGGCATTCTGTTAAACACACTTTCAGAAAATCGCGGAAGATAATCGTAAAATACATTCCCATATAATGGTTCGTTCAATGATACATTTTCTGACTTCGTTGGTTGTTGACTTCAGTGTCATAACAGGCAAAGATGCGCGTCAGTGACCTCTGACTCCGAGGCCCAGGTCAGATGAAAAGCTTCGAACACTTCCAAATATTCTGCACACGCACGTATCAGTATGCCGATAAATCTTTAAATACTCACATGAGTCACCATGTAAATCATATCAAACCGGGAGGAAATGTTCAAACCAATGACCTTTGAAGCTGTTACGAAAAACGTTTTCGAATTCATATCGATACAGTTGGGCTGTGTCCACACATACATAGTCAATGTACCGAGCCGTGGTTTTAATCCCGTGTTCATGGCAGTGACGAGGGCACGTCATGTCTAAAGCACATGTCAGCCGCTGCTGCTGCAGTTCAAAGGACGTACAGACGCTGACACAGCCTCAGCCCACATCCCTCGGGACAAAATATTCCATGCCCTAGACGCCAATCCTGTCAGCCTTGCCTAAAGAAACCGGGAACCGGATCCAGATCTTCCCCTGTATACTGACGTGCACTATAACCTACCCAATATCCTTTTTCTTTAATGTTCCCCAGTTGATGCTTAACGTAAGGGACATTACTCGACTACAACAGTGTCAGAATTCACATCTTCCTTCGACACTGAGGACCATTATCACGACCAACAGTATTGTACTGCTCTTTAACATTACCAAGACTTTACAACACAAGTGTAGCACGGGTAATACGACAGGTAACGAAGACATACCATTAACGCCATCACCAGAAGCAACACTCGGGACTACGATCATCAACGCAGCCTTGCTACCCACCAGGTGACTAACTGGAGCAAACGTACATCAGTTCCTCCTCGCTTCTGATGTCACGCTCCATCCCCATTACCTTCACACTCGTTGTGAACTTCAAAAGTGTATGGTCATAATGCAGTCAGCAAGCTTAACACTCACGCTAGGACATCTTTTACTTGCTCTCCAAATATGTTGAGTTTTTGGACATGAGCAGAAGTCATGACTAGAAAATGAAAAAAAAATCAACGTGTCTTCCTCGAGAAAATAAGTATTCAAAGGGAAATAAATAGTTAATTAACTCCTACGCTGATTAATTCCATGTCAATGTTGTCATTATCCTTTTTTATTAGGCACTCTCTTTTGTTTTCATTAAAGTTTCAGGTTGGGACTCCGTAAGAATGACGGCACATGGATTTATAAATGTACATTAAAACACCATCCATTTCAGAGTTTCTGATAAATTTCTTAATGTCAAAGGCTCCAGCAACGGAGTACAGTCCTCACCGAGGCGAGGCCCACTGTGAAACATGACAGAAAGTGGACTAAAGAGATGGAGAAGTACAAACAAGATGGAAAATTATATATGAATTTTGGAGAAAGCGTTAAATCACAATCATTACCAGTACTCAAAAGAGTAAAGTAATTGCATGCTATACTACATCATAGTATGTGGAGGGAGAATCAATGCTAACCATATCTATTTCAAAAATATATATGAACCAGATCTTTCACTTAAAACAGGTTTACTCCAGTCTATTTCCTATTCAGCTTTTGCTTCAACACGAATTTGTATTCATGAACCCCAAAGTCCAGTTTGCTACAACACTGTAATATGTTCTTCCAACTGGAGCACGAGAGTACGAGTCATGGGTAGCCTTTGACCTAAACTCGAGGGATAAGCCATTACTCCTACGGTCCGTGGTCAAGGGTCGTACCGTCGTGGAAAAGGCTTTAAAGACGTCTTCATAAACACAACACAGCATATGTGGTCGCGAGCCAAGCTCTTCCCCACAACACACAGCCATATACAGCAGAAGACGATGGAAGGGGAGCTCAAAACCTCTTCATACCAACCAATACAACGTTCGCAGGCAAATACCACACACATAATTATTCATATTCCTGCCTGTTTCATGAGACCAAGAGATAAATAATATTCACCGTACCACTGCTATAAAACCACCAGAACCTGGGAGACAGAAATGGACGTCTTACGTCCTCTGGACCATAACGGACCAGCCTCGCCCGCCGGAAGTTACCACCAAACGATCATCGAACTAATGGATCCCAATTTCTACGTACACAATCCTCATCCAATAATATTAATCAACCGCTCTACGGGTCAAATGAAATCTATCAGTGATACCACGTTAATTAACTGCGTTACGGGTGGAATCAGTTGTTGTAACAATGTTATACTAATTTCGCCATCATTATCATCGACCAGCCTACAGATCCCTCCATTAGTACGTCCTCCCCTTCACCACCACCACCACAGCCAGGTTCCCACGGGCCTCCACCCCGCCCTCCCTCAGGGTGATCAGGGCGGCCACCATCACACGTTACTCTGGCCGACCCCAAATCCCATTCGGTCCAACTACCTGTCCTTTTATTCCTCCATTCTTCAGCCAAGATAATAATCCCTGAGCCACGCCGATGTCCTCTGCCTGTAAAGGCGGCACAAGTGGTCCTTTCTCTGTGTGTATGTTGGGAGGTCCGCGCGCGTCCTGGCCTCTAAAGTTCCAGTGAAAGATTTCTGCGTCTCGCTGTCTTAGCCTTTGTCTGCCCCACAGACCAGTGCCTAAGTTTCTTACAGATCTAGCGATACACTTCATCTCACTTGTATACCTTAACTTCGAAACTACGAAGCTCCCTCCATGAATTTGTAGTTTGCAAGCTATTTGTCATACAAGGTCACACTTAAACATAGGACTCTGGTATTATAGGAAGAATGCGAGAGCGGGAGGGATGAGGAAGCGTAACCGAATATTGGCATGTCACACGAAAGCTCAAAAACGGTTATCAGGAAATAACTAACAAATAAATCTAAAGCAAAAATGCACATAAGAAGCAGGAGATCCGAAGTCCATCATAAATAAATGCGACATGCTAAATCTGTGCATGGAGTTGAACAGTTACACAGACCACACACATCCCAAGGTCCAAGAGAGATGGTCTGGCCTTAATACTACTGGAGAGAGTAACAAGATCAGTAGACAGCAAGGTGGGCCAGTGCTAGATTAAAAGTTAGGGTACCAGCACCACTGACGCTTTACCATACACGGGAAATGATAATCACATGAAATATCTTGGGTGTGTGGACGGGGATATGGACACACTAAGAAAATTCTCTCTTCCACTGTCATAAAAGAAAAACCGACTTTATAGAATAGGTCTAAATAAATTCTGCAGGAAACGGCACACCACATTAGTTAATAATCATGATACCTGATGCTTTAAGAGTGTATCCACTTCTCGCGTCAGGTAAATTGGGTCTACTCCAACTCTGATATCTGACAAAGACCCTTTGTTACCTATTCAATTCTTTTTGCGTCACCGCTCACGCTATGAGCATGGGCTGCACAATAAACAAGCTGCTGTTTGTGGTAAAACTGAGTACTGGATTGGAGGACACACGCTCTGCTGTAAGGGCAGCGGGTTTTCCAAGACGATTTGGAGGACAGGAAAATACTCGAGTTAAACATATATGAAAAGGAAAAATATGTCCCACGAGCTAAGCACACTTATGTAGACACTACTATCACGAAAAGTCCGATTTAGCACCAGATCGCTCAAAACCACGGCCCAGGTTCTCCCTCAACTACGACACAGAACGAGTGAGTCGAAGAGAAAAAGTAAATAATCTTTGTCACTCATATAAATAATCTTTGTCACTCATATGAGCACATGGGAAATATATCTGAGCTAGATTTATCAAAGATTGCACTATTAAGCCCTAAAATGGTGAGCTGGCCCTGTTACGTAAAACTTTCGGAGGATCAAGGTTTTTTTTAAAGTCCTGCAGGAAGGAGTTTTAAGGAATTTTGAGAAGCAGTAAAGGATACAGCATTCGGCAAGGGTTGGCGGATGACGTACAGACAGTATACGTTCTGCAGCAAGAGAGACAGCAAAAGAGAGAGAGATGGGGCGGCAACGGCAGAGCGTACAAAAGAAGCGGAAGTACCAGTGACAGGTTGACGGGCCTCAAAGGGTGCGAGATAAGACATCTAGGTGCCACATGGGGAGAGGAGGTACTACATCAGTAGGGAGAAAAGGGTATCAGGAAATAGGAAATTTGTGGGTATTAAGTAACGGGTAACAGGAAAGAGAACATTAAGCAGCAGAATATCAGGAAATAGAACTTTAGCAGTTAGTAAATTTAGTGTATAAGAAAACAGAACATTATGAGGTAATTAAGAATTTCAGAACAGAACATGAGCAGTTAGTGCAGAGTATCTGGAAACAGTATATTACTGAGCTGTAAAGAGATCTGGAAACAGTACATCAACAGGTAGTAAAGAGTATCAGGAAACAGCAGGAAGTACAGAGTATCAGGACTCAGCACATTTGCAGGTGGTACAGAGTATCAAGAAACAGAACAAGACACAGGAGGATGGTAGAGAGCAGCGGCAGGAACCCGTCCGTCAGAGATACGGGGAGGTCTGTGCTCAGGTATGTGGCGGGGCTGATGGTTCGGCCAGAGGAGGCAGGTGTCGAGTGGGGGCCATTGTCGGG
Source organism: Panulirus argus (assembly GCA_038088735.1). NCBI lineage: Eukaryota > Metazoa > Arthropoda > Malacostraca > Decapoda > Palinuridae > Panulirus > Panulirus argus. The sequence goes on along the minus strand of JAYMFT010059465.1, from coordinate 3,472 downwards.
GCCTTGACTAGTGCGGCCTCTCAGCCCGTCACGCCCCTCAAGGATCTGTCAGCGCGCGTCCCTCCGTCTGTCCGTCACAGACGAAGCGGCCCGTCATGGAGATCCTTTGTCGGCGACCTGTCTTGTCTTCCTCCTCCTCCTTGCCAATGTTCTGCATTCTTATCCATACTCCTCCTTCTGCTCTTGTGCCGACGGTGCGCCACATGCCTCTCTATCCACCTTCAGTGTACAGCGCACCGTCTTTCTCTCTCTCTCTCCACTCTTGTATTTTCTTGTTCCCTTTGGTCGCATAAGCATCCGGCACCACGTAATTGCTCTTCCTTCGTCAGTATCACTTTTCACGTTTACTTTCTTCATCTATCCTCCGTCCTTCGCTTTCTCTATCGTCTATCCCCGTTCATTTCTCCGATCATCCCGTCAGGTGCATAATCTTCACGTCTACGTCCCACACCATCATTTACGCTCCACACTTCCATGCACCGCCCTTCCGGCCCTCCCACCAGGCTTGTTTACAGTGCAGGTGGGAGTGGGATGGGAGGCAGCCCTCCAGAGAGCCAGCCGTGACACTCCGACATCACCCACACATTACCCTGATGGCACACATAAAAGATGCATGGGAGCACACACTGCCACACCGCCTGCTGGGGCTGGTGGCACTCACTAGTGGTGGCGCTGGTGACAGGTCGTTAACCGTCACTCCCTCATGATGTATGTTATCATCCACCGGTCCCATGTAACGCTTGTTATCATTTCTCACTCCCATGCAGTGATGGGCATCATTTGTCCCTTTCATGTGCTGCTGGTTATCATTCGTTACTCCCATGTAATGCTGGCTGTCATTCGTTCATCACTCCCATGAGATAATTCCCACCAGTCATCACTCGCACGTCATGGGTACGAACCCCCAGGAAATATCAGCTTTTCCCACCGTAATCCGTTACCTGGTCACCACCTCACGTAACGCTGGACCATCCCAAGTAACACTGTAAACTTTCACTGTCATACAAGATTAAGTTACATTATGCATTTCTGATTTTTTTTTAATAATTAACTGTATCTGACATTATCTTCGGCACCAGTGTAACTACTCTATCCATCACACTTAACCGCCATCACAGGCTAACATACATCCACATCAAATGGAGCGTACCTCTTTCCTACTACCAGTTATCTCAACATAGGTATACTAGAAATCTATAACCACTTCTAACGGAGCCTTCCTGTCCAGAGGTCCAGGCATGAGCACATCGGATGACCTGTGCATATATAATTATCTCAGGACCAGTTTTTATGAAAGAGTCCTGGCGTTACCCAGAACTTTTCTACAGGCTACTGCATTGCAAGGCTGCGCTACTTTCAGTAACAGTGAAATGCAGACTCCTTTGGAATTGGAAATACTTTGACGAGATTGTACGCCCAATGATATAGCCTCGTAAAAGGTGACTTTTGACTCGCCGTGTAACCTCGAACTGGCTAAGTACGATAACACCTGTCGGATGACCTCACCATGGGAAAGCACAACAAAGGAAAATGATTCCACACACTTCCCAGAGCAACTGCACTCTCAAGCCTCCAGTCCTGGTGTGTGCTGTCGTCATGATCATCATGCAGCACTTGGGAGAAACTGTTGGGCTAATATCCGTCCCAAATGCCCCATTACCGCTTGTAGTGATTCAGTAAAAAAACATCTGATTAATAAGTCTGGATAAACAAAATCCCCAAAGCTCCGCTAAACTGAATCGTATAAGAGGGAGATACTTCCAAGGACCGACCAGTCCCTTCCCTATGCACAAAGACACGCCCTTTGCCAGAATGGCAGTCTAGGGAAAACTGCGCAAATCAAAGCTACCGAAAACGTGGGGAGGGAGGCATCTGAGAAAGCAATATATGTTGGAAGATCTACTGAAAACACAGGTAGGGACGCATCAGACAAAACAACATGTCAGATGCCCACGAGCCTTTAGCTTACGACGGGCAAGTAAGTATTCGCCATATGAGGGAAGATTTTCCTGGACTTTGAGAAAAGAACTGGTCAACTTCCTCCATGGCGTACTACACTAGCCAGATTACACAGCATCTGACACATGGATAAATGCGGCATCATACATCCAGGTAAGACCAGGTTCCTTCCAAGAGAGCTTAGTTGCTGAGTGGGCTGCTGCAAGGGTAAATGCAGATTACAGACCACAAAACCAACATTAAGGGATAAGACTAGTGTGTGTGGGTGTGGATGTGTGTGTGTGTGTGTGTGTGTGTGTGTGAACTACTTGGGTGTTACGGAGAGAGAGTTTTATATTTGTGTTGTCCCGTCTCTCTTTTCCTTGTATATATGTGCAATGAATTAATCCTCTATGTATATATACACACAGGATAGGTACTCATTTATCAACCAGCCCCGAAGAGATGATGAACACCTAGGTTGGGTGTGGGCTAACTGCCACGCCCAGGAATCATATCTATATATATGTACACGCTTTGGACATCACCCATCCCTACGTTACTGCAAACATCGATTCAACATATTCCAAGACCCTTCATGACCACGATGTAATTACTGCAATAAAAACCCCGCTCATGCACCCCACACTCTCCCTACACAGAAACACACAGAACATCACTACAATTTATGACCTATGGTCCCGACCGATGGACGTGGCCGCCTTCCTGAGCGGTGCGGGAGATTCTTAAAGAAAGATGGGACTCCTAGGGTAGGAAAATATATACATGTATGTGTGTAAATATATATATATATATATATATATATATATATATATATATATATGTATGTATATATATATATATATATATATATATATATATATATATATATATATATATAATTTAGTACATTATCTGGACTACTGAACTGTGATTACCCCTTTTATTTTTTTCCATACATATTCGCCATTTCCCGCGTTAGCGAGGTAGCATTAAGAACAGAGGAATGAGTCTTAGAGGGAAAATCCTCACTTGGGCCCCTTCTCTGTTCCTCCTTTTGGAAAAGTAAAAACAGGAGGGAAGGGTTTCCGGGCTCTCGCTCCCTCCCCTTTTAGTCGCCTTTTATGACACGCAGGGAATACGTGGAAAGTACTTTCTGCCCTATCCCCAGGGATATATGTGTGTGTGTGTGTGTGTGTGTGTGTGTGTGTGTGTGTGTGTGTGTGTTACCGTAATCCACTTGCGCCGGTTCACAGGGAAACTGAAAAGCCACACTCAACGAGAATGTACGAGTATTATCGTTTGTTCACAATCGGGAGTACAGTCTCGTCGAGGTGTCAATCTTTCCCTGCATCTGACTGTAGCACACTCTCAATGCTGCAAAAACCCCCATATAAGGTGTCACTAGGATCATATACGTCTAATAATAATAATAATAATAATAATAATAATAATAAAATAATAATAATAATAATAATAATAATAATAATAATAAAATAATAATAATAATAATAATAATAATAATAATAATAAT
>JAYMFT010059454.1:0-14961 GCA_038088735.1 Panulirus argus | reverse complement strand
GCGGAGACAAACCGCCTCTTCAGGAGCCAATAATCAACATAGTTATTTAAATCCCGACATCACACATAATCTGTTGAGCCACTTAGGGAAACACCCTTACGAAGACCATATACCCTGATGGTCCTGCTGTGGCACAGACCCCTCAACAGTGTCTTGTGCTATTCCATCCCACCTTACACAGACCCTGTGGAGAACCATGTACTTTTCTATTCCACAGCTGGCAAGCTAAAGTTACCGTATTTATGAACAAAAATAAACACCTAGTATCACGAACAGGCGACCAATTCAACAGAAAAAAAAGACACGTACAAAAAAAAATTGCACAGTTGACTGTCCGCAGTGTTTTCAACTCTTTAATTAGTGTGTGTGTGTGTGTGTGTGTCTTTGCTCATGCCGCGTGTGAACGTGTTACACGTTTGGTGGACATAACCAATTACAAACCACACACACAAACACACATACACAAACACACACACACACAAACACACACAGAGGCAGAGTTCATTATCAGAATGAGACAAAGAGAATCAGAGCGCTAAGCCAGGCATGAAGTTGTAATTACTCCAATTGTTGTGTTATCGGGTCTTGCAAATGGCCTGGATTATTGTGGTTATTTCTTTTACCGCGGCGCACACTTACGGTTCACCTTTCATACGTGCATAAGTACGAATTTGTGTGTGTGTGTGTGTGTGTGTGTGTGTGTGTGTAATTACTATTTGTAATTGACTATTTGTACAGTAGAGGGTGGGGTTTCTACACTCGTGGGGCTCCATCACTCGTGAGGGCCTCATCTCTTAAACTTATTCTATTACCATAAAACTTTTTAAACTTCTGTGCGCTGTCCGCAGTTACGATTTGTGTGTGTGTGTGTGTGTGTGTGTGTGTGTGTACAAAGGGGGGAAAACTCGGATATTACCGAGAAAAATCTGTGTAGTATCAGAAAAAACTACACTGCGTTTAGACTAAGGAATTTCAGAATGATCAACTAATCTAATCTGCATCTAAAACTAATGCTGTTTGTTTATTCTGGCGTTTCCCACTGTGGGTGTAAACAGTTTTAGCTTCTATTATATTGGGTCGGGAGTAATTCTCCCACTTAATACAGAAATAATCCAAGAAACTTTGCATCTCTTCATGGAAAGTGTTAGTTGTTAGGCTGCAATTCCTCCGAGCATCATGAAATGTTCTCGTCCAGAACACGTTTTAACTTTTCGTCAACGGTCCGCCACACCACGTAGCCTCTGATCCAAGCAATGTCTGTGTCTTCATCCCCCATTCCCTGTGGATCTAGCCCGACAGGTTGTTACATAGAGTGATCCATCCTCCTTTTATCTCTGTTGTAGGTTCTATCTTTCTTCAGCCATGGGTCATCCTACCCTTCGACCTTTTCACGTAACATCCTGGTCCTTAATCCACCGCTTTGACCACAAGGGCGTGTGACGACTCGTTCCCCCCCCCCTCGCCCCCCTTTTGCGCATGAAGTTAAGACCGTTAGGCACGGTGGTGGAGTGGCCTTTGACCCGACACTTAAGGAATAGTTAAAGTTGGAGCCATAATACCTAAGGGTCATACCCTCGTGCTCAAGGGGTCGAGTCGTCAGGGAAAAGTCGCCCTTAGCGACGGCATATCATCGTGAGCTAACGAAACAGAGTTCAGTCTTCTCAAAGAATTTACCACTCCGAAAGAATCCAATCCTTTGTTTCAGACTGTATAGAACAGATTGTATAGGGTGGGGGGGAGGGTCCAGGGGTTATAATGATACTACATTGGCACAAAAAGGGAGTTGCATCCCATTAAATTGCAATACTACCCTAGGGGAACACAGGCAACACGCCAGCCTTTATGCTATTGCTGACTGGAAATGTTTTCCGAAATGAACCAACTTAACTGTTCGTGCTCTCAAACTATCATTCACCGAGCCAAGCTGAACCAGTATATTCTTTAGAATATGTGATACAAACGCTTTGTACTAGCTGTAATCGGTACAGGTTTGTCGTTTGTTAAAGAAATACTTGATGGAACTTAAACTGTATCTTATGTAAATATTTACTTCCTAAAACGCCAGCTAATCCCACAAACGAAATAGCCTTCCAGAAGAAATTCAACCCCAAAGAAAAATATATTTCCCTGGCAAGAGGGGAAAAACTTCAGCGTATATTCTCATGAATAACAAAATGAAAATTATAGCACTCGAAATTACAAAAATGTTTAGATGAAATTTACGTCGTCACGCTAAAAGTTATGCATTTCTGAATTCTTAGACAAAACCAAATGACAAAACTAACATTATATATTATCACAATTCAGATTACTGTATTACATGATTTAAAAAGGGTGCATTATATATGTGACGATGGACAGATTCTGAAAACGTCAAATGATATAGCATTAGATGCATAAACGTTATATTACCACACACAAGCACACACACACACACACACACATCTTTAGGCAAAGTAAGCAACAGGAATGCAGTGTGCAGTCTGAGAGTTAGCAGAAATACGGAGGGACTCAGTCTGTTCCAGTACCCGATAATTCCAAACGTTAACAAGAAAGAAGTTTTTCCCCAGATTCATCAAGTCTTCCTTTCTAGGTTCCTCAGATGAACTGGCTGCTGCTGTTCTCCCTCCCTGTGCACGTGCCACGTCAAGTGAGGGATAGGCTTTTTTTCCCCCAGTAACGCGGAGGATGGATACCCTAAGCTGCCAATGGACTGACAGTCAGCCCAACTGTTCGCTCGTGCCGTTGTCATGTGAGGATGACATCATCCGTTGCCAGTGTACACCGACAGTGGAGAGAGAGAGAGAGAGAGAGAGAGAGAGAGAGAGAGACCCCCTGGCAGAGTCGGAGACAGGGACTGACGAGATCACATCTTCAACAACAACAACAACGGATCTGGCCAGTTTTCCCTTAACAGATTTTGCATCAAACTTTAAGCAGAATAGAACGAATCTAAGATCAACGTACTGAGATGTCTCTTGTACGCGTTATGATAACCGTAGCAGCCAATAGGAATAAAATCTTCTATAGAGAGGATAACACGAACATATTCTTTATCTTCAGCAGAATTTATAAGATCTAAGAGTTTTGAATAAGTTCATCCATGAAGGCAACAAAAGAACACCCACCTTCTATGTCCACATGCGAGGCACTCCAAGCAATAGACGGGGGTCTTATCCTCCGAACCACCTGACCTCTTTCCTGTGGATGGGGGGAGAAAAAGCTTTCAGAATTTGTTGGAAACCAATAGACATACGCCGGAAAAAGGGGATGGACGGGACAGAGAAAGAAAACGAGAAAAATGGAGTCACAGAAAAAGGGGGAGGGGAATATAAAGTGAGGGAGTAATTTCTCATTTAAGGGACTCCTGTGAACGGTAGGAAACCAGGAAAAAAAGAGGTTAAATCACATGAGGTTACCTGCTCACACGCACACACACACACACACATATATAAAAGCGCCATCGGCTCTCAAGAATTTAAAAGCCTGGCAAATGTCATACAAAAATCTTATCATTGATTATCTTAATACATATGGCATTGTATGTACCAAGAGGAAGGAACGTCTGTCTATCCAGTCAGACACTATTGGCCTTCCAGACCGTCCCCAACGTATACCTGGAATATTCACGCCGAAACTGGACAATACGGAAGTTAATTAATTAGTTTCACCCTCATGGCTCTCACTCCCTCCGACGAGTATATTTCCAATTTCCATTTGGTATTCATAGTTTGGCTGCTCGTTACTTGTTCATGGAAAAGTCATTATGAACGGACCTCCACTGAATATGTATGTGGCTCCTGGCGTTCATTATGACTTGGCACCCCTCGCTTGACACCCTAAGTCACCATCGTACAATGACTCTTGCTGTCATCATCATCATCATCACTGTCATGGTCGTTTCATCGTCAGCATAACATATCCATCTCCTTTAACCATGACCACTTGCAATGGTCATTAAACACGGTTACTAATCAACTCAAATGTTGTTAATTCGTTCCTCATCTTCCCCCTATGGTTTTACTGGCTTCCCTACGTACTTCTGAACGACTTGAAAACATCTATAATCACGTACTGCCTTCAGCTGATATTTACGTACCATCTTCACCACAGCTACTTGATCACCACCACCACTTAAAATGTCTTATGGCAGCGCAGGAGAATATAATCACTGGGTTATCCTTACCATAACTACTATCGTCTATCTTAACCACTATCACTTGTTACTTCCTCACGTCACAACCTCCTTATCGCCTTTACTTCCACTGGTTTACCATCACAACATGGCACTCTCAACACAGTGCTTTGCTCTCGTCTTCACAACAGCTTTTACCACGGTCACCCTCTACCTCAATCTACCACAACTTCCTGCAGGTCTCATATCTGCTCCTCCTTCCTGAAGCACAACTGCTAGTCTTCTGTCTCGCTACATGCCACCTTCATCACCCTCAGTCACCATCATCGTCAAACACTCCCACGTCTCACGGGCCACGATGCGCCCCCAGAGCAATACGCATGAAGAAACCATCTAAAGCATGTAAATGGATGCCAATTCTTGTGATTTTGGATCGCCCTGGGGAGCAACTGCGCCTCCCCGTGGTGGATGACCTCACTCGGGTGGGTGACCTCACCCACCCCTGCATCTATCACGCTCTCATCCACACCCTCACTCACCCGTCAGTAATTCCTCTCACTAGCTCTCCGAGCACGTGTACTAAACCTTTACCCATATTATCAACGTACTCCTGTCCCCTTAGGCCAGCGCTCACTCGCACAAAACTCTACGTACCCACAAACGCCAAGAAATGTCAAAAACCTACTGACACTCATGACCATCTCTCATCATCATCAAAACGTCAACAAACTCCACAACTCATCAACGTCTCTAAATCCCCCTCATTTTCTACTCACTCATGATACCACTCACCATGCACTCAGTACTGTCTTCTTGCGTTTCCTTGCTATTCTCACATCACTCTCCACACACACGCGCACCCTTCACTCACTCACTCACCCACCCACCCACCCACTCATCCTGGCCTTCCACGTCCCCACACAAAAGCCACCTCCCCGCTTCCATCTTTCTTCCATTCTCCTGACTCTCTACACAGACACACTCGCTGACTCTCCACCGCTCACCAACTCTCTTCTATGACGCACTTTTTTGACAACATTAATAGACTTTCAACACCGAAGCGCATCAGTGGTGGCGGATAAAGAGATAATTTTGTTTGAGCTTATGAAAAGACTGAATGAAAAAAAAGAATACATTTACCTCAAAGATTCTCATTCTCATGACCAAAACTTTTACTCAAGCAAAAAAGTAAAAAGCCAGAAAAAACTACAGATGCACTTTTAGAATACTTTTCGAGTCTGTGTAAAATAATTTCCTTTCTTCCTTTTTCTCCATAAGACGCGCAAAAACATGTGAGGAATTTGTACAGTAGGATTTCGTCTTGAATAATGTGGTTTGAAAGTACACATGTTTAAGAAGGTATCTATCCCATCTTGTAACTTTTTCTACTCGTGCGCATATTCACGAAACTAAGAAAACGTTTAATCAAAAGTTTTTATTTTTCATTATGTGTGTGTGTGTGTTTTATAAACTTTTTATCGAATACCAATGCAGTCAAAGCCAGAAAATATAGAGAGAAAATACACACAATAAAGACATTGTGGCTATACCATGGAGAGTGAGTGGTAAACACAGTTTTTCATACAGACAACAGGTTGTTAAAGACATCAGCAAATGTCGGTTTGTAGCTCTTATTGTAGCTGGGAATACGAGCTTAGATGGCTTGATGGTGTTTTACAAGCGCCGAACTAACAGCGGCTACCGCAAGGGAAGAGTCATCCATTTCTGTGACCCTGATTTCTTGACCTCTCTAGGGATGACCTCAAGGAGCCGAGACCTAGACACACAGCATAGTACCTCCCGTCCAAAACCCTCTCCTGTTCAGAAATATAACAACGATTCTGCACTCGGTTTCACCAGCAGAAGGTGACGCAGGCGGATGGGTAGGTGCAAGAGAGCGCTACAGGGAGTGAGAGGGAGTCTATCAAAATGATAATCGGTAGCCCCACGATGTTAAGCCCCGGGAGCCAATTTGCTTCTCGGAGCTTAGGGACCTTTGACCTCGGCCTCTGACCTCCCAGCTCACAAATTCAGGAGACCGACCAATACTCAGTGATTCTAAGTAACAAGTAGGGGCGTCGTTCATCTCTTCGACCTCAATTCAAGTCGATGGACGCAATATTCAGATAAAGGCCCCCCCCCTAATGTGAGGTTAACATCTGACCTTATGAATCACACAGAACTGGCTCTAGCTTTCATCTATTCAACCAGAGTTCATATTTCAGGTTGGGCCTGACCCCACCACCCCTCTTCTCTCCTGGATACGAGGAGATGGACATGGAGAGCATTGTTGAAAAGAGGAAGAGGAGGAGGAAGAGACTAGAAAATGAATAAAAAAAACGACGATATGGAAGATATATGGAGGAAAGTGGAGAAGGAAAAGTACGAAGAGGTGCAATATTTTTCCCTCTAAGTGAACAGGGATGAAACCTGAATGTCCAGGAGATGTGGAAAGAAGAGAAGAAAGACGAAAATAATGGAAGAAGAGAAAGAACAGAAAGACTGGGGGAAAGAGTTGTGGCAGAAAGACGAGAAGCGTGACGAAAAAGACAAGGGAAGTTAACCCAAGAGAGATGAAGCTTTTGTAGGCTTTTGGGGAGATGATGGCTAACCAGCATGTTACTGTGAGCCCCCCCTCGTGTCGGCCCTTAAACTGCCGACGCTACTACAGAAGTCTGAGGACAAGCCTGGTCACCCCAGTGATTCAGACCCTTGTTATTCTCAAACTTTCCGAGTATCGTCTGTCTGTCTTGGGGTAACGCGAGACCCACGAGAATAATCCGACGGCACCGTCGACTCTCCAAGGCTGTTACGCATCTCTGCCTATTTTTTTTTTCTTTTTCTTTATCATATGTATCATGAATTAGCATAGAATCTTTTCAGTTCTTTCACAACGAGCCATGCGAAAAATCTCTTGCGTTCTAAGTGCTTTCATCTGAGGCCGCATTTCGCATATCTTGCCTTAGCCTTATAGGGAGAGAGAGAGAGAGAGAGAGAGAGAGAGTGTGTGTGTGAGTGAGCGTCTAGTTGGTTCAGAAATTTACAATCCACATATCAGAGCTTAAAACGTTACCCCTTATCGTTAATTGAAGAATAATTCCTTCTTCCGTGAACAGATAATCCCTGCTTCAGTACAGTAGGGGAAATGAGAAACGCAGCGAAGGAAAGGATATGTTGAAAAATGATCCTTTGTGTGTGTGTGTGTGTGTGTGTGTGTGTGTGTGTGTGTGTGTGTGTGTGTCCCAGTGGAGGATAAATGCACACGCACGCACGCACGCACACGCACACACAAAGGATCATTTCAAAACATACACAGTCCTGTTGCAATACTACGTTCCTCCCCTTACTGAAGCAAGAATTATCCATTCAGGTAGGAGGGAATTACTCTTCTGTTCATTATATATGGATATTTATTAGTTCGAACGAGTGGGGTATAAATTTCTCTCTCTCTCTCTCTCTCTCTCTCTCTCTCTCTCTCTCTCTCTCTCTCTCAGGCAAAATTTTTCTCTCCTCTTCTTTCTCCTCCTCCTCCTCCTCCTCCATCTTCCTCTCCCTCTTCTTCGTTATCCACTCTCTTCCTCCACTCTTTCCCTTCCTCCCTCCTCTCTATTGAGAACTTGAAATATAATCTGCATTAATGTATATACGAATCTACTCAACGCTCACCCACCCTACAGCTCTCCTCTTCTGGCCATGCCATGCATCAATGCCATGAGGTCATTTCACAGAACACGGAAATCTACCCTTCGATATCAACATTCAAGCTCTGGAATAAGAAAAAAAAAAATCTCTGCGTCATGCACTGACACGACCTAGACAGCTACAATATCTTTGCTTGGTTACATAATACACATTGTTAATTCATTTACATATTAAAAGATTACCTAGAAATGAATTAAGATTATATGTTCATTCTGAAGTAATAATTTCGATGCAAATCCGTCTCACCACTTTAAGAAACAAACAACTCACGCTTCACTCCATACTAAGAATGTTTACATTTCACACACACAATTATTACCTCTCTCTCCCCCATCACGGGCGTTTTTTCGCATCCTTAACCATCTACTGATCTCAAACGTATGCAATAATTCGGCCACTCCTAGCACACATATTGCTACTAAAATGTACTTTACAGTCCTTCTTAAAATCCCATCTCCGACGTTATCAACTACTTCATTCTCAGCACCAAGTATAAACGCTACTACTCATTCTGTTAGACCCAAGTTTTTTTGATTTTCTTATATATTTCAGAGAGCGAAACTGCGTCACACCTGCAAATTAAAGAAACTAGCAGTTCGACTGCACAAGTGCACTTAACACTGTACAATCGCTGCCATTATTTCTGCCAATCGGTGCATACGTAGTCGGCATTGACGATGCCTCTACATTTCAATCAAACCTTTCGTGCATATATTACCTTTCATGAGCATTAAGTATATTCAGTTCATTACCATTACATAGCAGTAGTACCAACTTCAATACACGCCAGAAAACAACAACCCTGCTATTCGGAACTGTACTATGAGGACCGTATTAAAGCCACGAGACCCCGTTTCTCTCTCTCTCCCCCCATTGTTAACGATTACCATCAGGTTATTTTAGCAGCGAGAGAGAGAGAGAAGAGAAGAGCAGAGGGAGGGGAGGGGAGGGGACGAACGAACTGTCCCTCGATAGAGCCCTGGGGACACAATGCGTGGAGTCAATAAAATCGCGATGAATAGGGCGACTTCAATGATCCGTTGCGAGCAGCCACCGTGAGAGAGACAAACACGACGTGGAGCTGTCCCACGATCGCAATCAGCTGTCGGAGAGGGTTGGGGGGGGGGGGGTTACAATCAGCTGGCAGTGTAGGGAGGGGGTGGGGGGGGGATGAGCCCCAGTTATCAGCCGTTGGCTGTCAGAGAGAATTCAGCTATCGAAAGTATTGCGATCTCTTGTTGGCAGAAAGAGATATAACTGTTGGAAGGACGTTGGTAGCTGCCGAATGTGGGGGGGACTCATCATATTGTCTCGAGTTATTCTCATTAGATTTTTTGAGAAGCCGCGTCATCAGCTTGTAAAGAGACCGATTTATAACTGATGAAGAAGTAGCAGCAGCAGTCAGCTGTTACAGAGGCTGCGATCGGCTATAGATAAGCACCATCATACAGAAGGGCTGCTATCGGCTATAGACAACCGCCATCATACTGAAGGCCTGCGATCGGCTATAGACAACCACCATCACCTGTTAGAGGAAACGCCAGTCAGCTGCTCGAAGGTGTGACACCCACTGCCAGAGAGACTTCTGGAGAGTACTGGAAGGAATATCAGAAGCTGCCGAAGGTAATAACAGCTATGGGAGAAGACCACAAAAGAAAATGTAGGAAGGGCCCACCACAAGCTGTTGCAGGGACCCCATAAATTGTCGGTGGGGTGGGTTGAGGGGGTGGGGGGCGGGCAGCCGCTGGAAACTGTTGCAAGAACCCCCATAAAGTCTCTATGTGGCCACAACAGTTGTTGGAAACCACAGTAAAGTTCCGGTTCAGCGTACACTGCGCGATGGCGAAAGGGGAACAAATGAAGAGACTAGTGACCGTACGCGTACGTACGTGCGTACGTCTCGTCCTCTTCGTCCCCGTCAAACACTTAAGGAAACGAAATTATCATCTAACGTGACTTTGATTCCCTAAACATATGTATGTTTGAGGATCTTATCTCATTTCCAGAGTGCTGACGACAGCAAGTCCCCGAAGCAAACCACGCAAAAAGTAATCTATCTTTTTATAATCATATGTCCGCAAGACTGACACGGACGAAGCATTCATTACCACATTCTTTCAGTACCATTTTAATCAAATACCATGGTAATCAGCAATCAGAAATGCCAATCTGTCAACAACTGTTACATCTGGATGCTCATTTGAAATTCACTATGCGAGATATAAACTCTCTCTCTTATACCTAACTAACTCCTTCTCCCGCTTTATTGAGATCGCCTTTAAAATCAAGGCCTATCATCCATAACAAAGCCCTGCAGGCCAAATCCATAGCTTTCTAAAGCCAGTTTATCCACACATACTCCACTAAACAACGCCCCTGGAAAAAAAAAATTTTTTGTACTGGTCATTAATGTGACAAAGCACTTCAGCTGCTGTGCAAGATCGTAAGATTCGTATTCTGGTAATTTAGCTCAATATCTACGAACCTGTGGCTTTATACAAGAATATTGTGTAACTACTCACAACCATATTAACTACCACCCCTTCCATAACTGCTGAAAATACTTTTCACTTGAAAATCACCGTTCGTTTCTGTTATGTTAACTATGTTCACTGCTAACATCACCGTCGGATAAGATATATATGAACACAAGTTAAAAGAATTAAGTTACATTCGAACAGGTACTCTGCTCATGAATACGTTGAGATGTGACTGCAGTAGGTTAACGCTAGATAGATCATGCACTCTGGAGATATGAAGTAAATCTGTCTGGCACTAGCGGTGCTGTTAGCGAGATGGAAACCATGAATACAAATTACATCTTTCCCCCTCTCTCCAAGCTAGCTACCTCGACTCGTCTTTCTCTCTACCGTTTTTTTTTCTCTCATATATATATATATATATATATATATATATATATATATATTACTTTTGGTATAAGATAATTTCAATAAGACTTCCCACTGTTAATCCACCCTCCGTACACTGCAGTGGTGAAAGATGTGAGAACTTGAAAACTATGTTACATACTGATAATAGGATTTATTTATTTTTTCTTTCATTGGGGAGACTACTTACTTCCTTTATCCTCCTACAGAGGGAGTCTATCGTCACAGTGAACGAAAATCACACCCTAACCACTCTGAAGGTAATAGGTTTCAGGTCCCGAGTGACACGTTCAGTCTTTGAACCTTCAAGAACATTAATCTTGTCTACCTCAGCGCAGTTTGTCGAAGTAACAGTCACCACCAGGTCTTATGAGAGCAGCCTGGAGTGGACTGACCCCCAGGGAAAGACTGGGTAAAGCAAGGACACGGTACATATATACGTACAAGGTTAAGAGACGGGGCAACACCAGTGTAAAACTCTCTCCCCGTAAAACACACACACACACACACACACACACACACACACACACACACACATTCATGAAACTGCCTCAATTAAATGGATATATTCAGAGAAAAAAGGAGACTACATACGCCATGGATCAGAGCCATAAAAAGAATATGAATCAGTTTGGTCATCCCAGCTGACGTCTAGACATACGAATTTGCAACGAGAAAATTCCATTGCAGAACTGTTCACAAACAGAGGCCAGAAACAAGCCGACTACAGAAAACGCAATGTATCAAGAGGACACCCTAAATACAACTTGCAAGTTCCTAAACTGACTTGACAGGCGTCGATATTGAGCACACTTTTTGAGACAGGTTGGAAAAGATCAACTTAAAGACGACTGAAGAAAGACGTCAGGACATTATTCTTTTGCAGGAAGAATGGTACAGAAGAAATGATCAACAGATACAGCAACATGAGCGTACAAACCTTCGTACTGTCAACACGGACGCGCGTATGTGCGTACGCGTACGTACATGCGTACTTGGTGTAAGCCTTAACGCGCGTACCGACTGCCTGCCGGGTATCATAGCAAGGCCAGAGTTTATTTTTCTCTTTTTTTTACGCCCCCGTCGGTTAAATTTGCATCTTAAGCGTCAAACGTATGAATATAAAATGAATTCTGTCCGACACTCATATTCATTTTTTTTCTTCCTTTTTTCATCAGTGGAAGCAAATAATCTAAAAATTAGATTATCAATTTTTTCTTTCTAGTGTCTTTTTCATTTCATCATATATCACCCTCACGAACAAGCCTTTGCTTTCCTAAATGATTTTTCAGGAGAGCAGGTAGCTGGTTGCTTTACATTTTGATATTACATCCAGCACTGTCAAGCATGTATACTTATGGGAAAGCCGTGGTGTATGTACCGAATCAAGAGACTGGGGCAAAACGAGCGCAAAACTGTCTCCCTGTGACACACACAAATAGTAATCGCACAAGAGTAAAGACACGTTACATACATACAAGGCTAAGATTTACGTAAGGCAACACGAGTGCAAATCTCTTTCCCCACAAAAAAAAAAATATTAATCACAGACACTAATCACCTACAGCAAGACACAACTACTAATCACAGACACTAATCACCCACACACACACACGCAAACACACACACCTTAAGTGTAATTACACTTTGACCGTTGCTAATTATTGGTAGCTCAGTGAGCAAAAACAAGATTTACTAATTTACGGTTTAATGTATCAGGGAGTTGCTCGTTTTGAAACAGAAAACTGCATAATTCACAAAGGGAAAATAAATAGCGTATCCAAATTTATTTATGGGAACGGACTGGAAAAATAGAAGCAGGTAATGTTAAGTCTGATTTATTATTCATTCATGCTAATTAACCGGAGGATCAGTTCTGAGTCGATATACTGGACGTTTAAAGCTTACGAGAGGGGTATCACCACGCAGACCAGGAGGCAAGTATGGACAGAGAGAAAGCAATTACCTTGTCAACAGAGAACCCCAAGTGAAGGGGGTAAACACTTAGAAAGGAAAGGTGTTACGCGCCAAAAAAAAAAATATATATATATAAACTGCAGCTTAATTTGTAGAAGAAATACCTAAAACGGTAGGGGAAAAATGAACAGAGAAGGGGCCAAGTGAGGATTTTCCCTCTAAGGCTCACTCCTTTGTTCTTAACGCTACCTCGCCAATGCGGGAAAAGGCGAATATGTATGAAAAAAAGAATTATATATATATATATATATATATATATATATGCGTCCAAGTGGGACAAATTTCTATAAATCAAAAGCAGGGAGAATAATTCGTCTTATCAAGGAAAAAGAAAAAGGGATATATATCCAGAAAAAAAAAAAAACGGAGTGAGAGCAGTCAGTATATCGTACTGCAAATGGAGTGAACTCTCTGCCTGACACAAAACACCAGACACACCTCTCCTGCTTTCAGGTCCTAGCTAAAAAGAAAAAGGGAAAAAAGATCTTTGAATTAGCTGCTAGTCTCTCTCTCTCTCTCTCTCTCTCTCTCTCTCTCTCTCTCTCTCTCTCCCTACGTTGAACATACGAGGATGTGTATTGGTCACTTACTGTCCCAACGTTTTAGCGTAATCACTACCCGTTGAAGAGAGAGAAACAAACATACGTTCTGTAGGTTTTCTCAACTCATTATAGGATTACAGACCCTAAAAAGAAATAATTCTTTTTCAGTAACTCTTAAACAATAGTCAGCAGGAGCTGGATTATTTTTCGGATCGTTGAGATATAGACCCGATTTATAACTTTGCGAGTTCTTTTACTGTTCTAAACTGAACTGTTAGAGACATTGTTTAGACAGGAGAGAGTAACACCAGCGTCAAAGTGAGTTCAACGTGGTTGGCGTCTGAGGGTGAAGGAGTATGCAAATTTAGTTCACTACCGCTTGACAGCACAACGATGCCTTACAGTTTAACAAGGGAGTCCATAGCCCTCGTACTTTCTCTGTTATTGTTTTATTCTTCTTGCATATATATACATACACATATACATATATAACGAAAAACACCCAGTTGCTGTCATATGCATAAATTGATTTCCACCGCAAGAAATCTACCATGAAATTAATTGAGAAGTGGCATTAACACACAGTCATCGTTAAAAAAACTGAAAATTCATATCATTTACCAACGTTCAGTAACCATGATTGTTAGTTTCATCTTTTTTTATTTTACCTACAATTCACGGAATGATCCCAAAATTTATTTAAACAAACGTAGCCACAAAAAATTACATACCACGAATATTATACCCACACACACAAACATGTAGAGAGAGACTCTGCACAACCACGCAATATATTACTTTTACATATGTACAGAAAACCACATATACCCGAGCCATGTATACATGGCAAGCGTACATCAAAGATTTTCCGATGGCTGAAGTTGACATCCATAATCATCCTGACAACTAAAAGGCCTGAATGACCAACCAACTAACACCATATTCGATCTGTTTCTTCTCCCTTTTGATCAACGGGGATGAATATTCTCACTGGATTATGATATGGAAAAAGAAAAAAATACGTGTTCAAAGTTGTGATATGTATATTTCTTTTTTTTTTCACCCCCCCCTCCTCCTATGCTGGAGGCCCTTACACTTATTCAATTAGTGGACATCACACAGGCAAATGTTTGAATTTGCATTCGTTTTGCTTTCATCCGATCATCACTTCAAAAGTAACACAGACAAGACTATGCTGTCAAACGCACAAAATATATACATTTTTCGAAAGGGCTACGTATAACGAATGCTGGTATTGAAAATCAGTTCAGTGTCATCCCATCCCTAAATTCGTTGGGCTGAAATTCAGTAGAGAGATTTGCAATATCCTGTAATGGGAAATTGCAGGTCATGAAATCATGATGGGTTTCGCAAGCATGAAAGAAGTTTCAGGTAATTTTTTTGCAGATTCAAATCGCACATACTTTTAGGGATTTCAGGCCACTTATAATCTAATTAAGAAAGCAAAATTAACGCGAGAGATTCAACTTTATGTTGGTATGTAACAAAAGGTTTGAAGTAAAAAAAAAAATTTTTGTAGCCAATACAAAGCAATGTGGAAATATTCAACGGGGGCTAGAAAATACAATATTCATATTTACATATGTCTTTAACGTGGGAAAACGCGAATAAGCATCGACAAAAAATATCGCTTATATGTCTTTATATATATATATATATATATATATATATATATATATATATATATATATATATA
>JAYMFT010059444.1:0-14961 GCA_038088735.1 Panulirus argus | reverse complement strand
ATCATTATTAAAAACAAAATCGAATCCGTCTTATGCATACAGTTCTAACTCCACTCTGATTTGGCTGTGAATTGAGACATTACTCAGGTTACCT
Organism: Panulirus argus; assembly: GCA_038088735.1. Lineage (NCBI taxonomy): Eukaryota > Metazoa > Arthropoda > Malacostraca > Decapoda > Palinuridae > Panulirus > Panulirus argus. Next base: position 14,867 of record JAYMFT010059444.1, on the reverse strand, counting down.
AAACGCCACGTAACGTATTTCGTTCCTCCGCGCACACTTGTAGGCCATAAAATTTTTGCGATGCTTTAACTGCACCAATCTAGTTTCCTTTCCTTTGTCCACGGAAATGTGTACAACTGTAAAGCGAGTAAATGAAAACAAGTAAACTCTCCAGCTGTCATGCTGTGCATCGGGTGTGTCGATTTTTTTTTTTTTCAAAGCCGGGTTGTTTACGCGAGTTATTGAAAAAAGGAAAAACCTAGTGTGAACAAGCTTACTTTCCTTCTCAGATTTTTGAAACTTCGTCTTCAGGAAACTAATCCAAGAAGGGAAAGGCTTCAGCTGTGGAGGGAGAGAGAGAGAGAATGTCTCAGTATAGCGGGAGTGGCCATGCTAGTTCGGCCCACTCCGCCTCGGGGTGAACAATATACTCCTCAATCCGCCCACAAATATAGGAAACCTCCTTTTTTCCCGTCCGCTGACAAAGGTGTCCAGGTCACGAATAAAAAAAAAAAAGGACGGGGAAGAGGGGGTGCTGGATCCAGGACAGGACTGGAGAGTCCTCCACTCTCCAGGCCACTAGGGAGGAGGAAGGGTTTCGAGAGTGCAATCCGGAAGGGGAAGAACTTCCAGTATCCAGGTGGCAGGGAACGGCGCAGGTCGGATGGGCAGGGTCCAAAGCTACTGGGATAAAAAAAAAAAAAAAAGATGCCTTTGGAATCCAGGACAGGACTGGAAAGAGTCCAGAATCCATATTAATGGTGGGGATCAGGGCCTATGACCGCATAATGGTCAACACCACCAGGACAAAGGAGGACATCTGTAGCAAGAGGAGGAGGGGGAGGGTGGGGGGAGATATCCAGAGCGCAGGTCAAAAGTCATAGGAGTATTTGGTCAAGCCAGAGCCCTGGGTCATGATGAAGGCTTAGGGGACAACAGATGGGTGATGGTGAGGACGGAGACCAGGCGAGTCCCTGGTGAATGTCGAGGCACAAGAGAATGACACAACGAAAGCTTACGTCACAATGCGGGATTCAGCTAGCCAGAGGAGCTAATTCTCCTGATAAAATACAATTCCCAGCCGGCATAATCCCTGCAGGACCCGTCGCTGAGAACATAATGGGAGCGAGAGACACACTGGGCAGGATATTCACACTATAACTCTGCGCCTGACTGTGCTGATGCGATGGTTATAAGAGAGGAAGTTCAAACATTAGTCGGCTTTTGAATATCTTGTGTTCAAAAGTATTTACTTTCCTTTTGTACAACTACTGGTGTCCGAGAGACAGTATAATCGTAATAATACCCTTTGGCTGGATTCATGGGTAGTAGCAAGAATTCTATTAGGAATTTGATGACTAGGAGGTAAGAATGTAGTATAATAATGAGTAAGAAACTGTAATTCGGAAAAAAATCTAGGCGTCAAAAACGGGTCCGGCCTTTGTTGCCAGGGTTACCAATCATCATAGCGCGTGGTCGGCCCATGCCTCACTCCCGTGACGAGAGATATACCAGTTAAGTATATCTTCTTAAATTTGTTTGGTTAGTAGTGAGTGAAATAGATTGTAAGAATGATAGAAGTGACGTAATATTTAAATTCTTTCTTGTATCAAGATTGTAACTGTAAGTTAGTAGTAAGAACTGAGGTGTTAAACTCACGAGACTTGGCATCGTTCATAGCAGGTCCCCCAAAGGATTAAGTAAAAGTAAAAATGTAAAATTCGTGGTGTTCAAGTAAGAGAATACCGGGTAATATTCGTGGTTTTCAATTAAGAAAGTACAGGGAGAAAGTGATAATGAAAGACACAACAAAATTGAATCGAATGTGGAAAAGTGAAAAAGTGAATTAGTGGAGTGATTAGTCAAGGACACTGAACTAATTGCCTTGGTAATACAGCAAATGGCATCCCGCATTACGCAGAACAGAGACAAGGTCAGTGTTGGGTTAGTTATTACCAGATCAGCATAGAGACAACTTGCAGTGTTGCTTGCCCTACCCCGGGGGGAATAACGCTAACATATCTCACATCCCGAGTGCTCGTAGGAGATGGGTTCCTGTTGGGGAGAGATAGAATATCTTAACAATGTAGACACGAAAACGATGAGCCGTACCCAGGACGTACACAGGGCGCCCTTGCCGTTACGAGCAGTGCACGTACGGGCCCACCTGGCCTGGGGAACGTGATCCGTCGCTGAGCGAGGACTGCCGCATGCGTGTTTGTGTGTGTGTGCGCCTTTACTACATTCTTGGGCATCTGGTATATTTAATCAAGAGTGTGTCGTATTTGTAATATTTATAAAAGGTTTTAATGTTACCATAATGCCCCCACCACGGAAGCACGGTCGGTAGTGCGTTCGCCTTCCAGCCCAATGTTCCGACGTTGGATCCCGGGCTGCAGCACGTCGCGAGAATCGATGTAGATATAAAAGAGTGATTCCCAACGAAGTTTCCTCGGTGGGGGAGGTAGGGAGGGCGGGAATTTTTATTTTTGTGTGTGTGTATGTGTGTGTGTGTGTTGTGTGTGTGTGTGTGTGTGAAAGATGTTTTGAGTGATCGGGAGCCTGAGCATACACGACGGTGCATAGAAAAGAGCATTGTGGCATTTTCCACAAAAGAGCTCCAACAGGACATTGCATGCAGCCGGGTTGATAAGCACCACTGGTAAGTCAGTCCGTACTCCGTAGCCGTCTCACCCGAACGGCTATTTTGCCGTAGCGAGGCGCCCGTTGGGTCCGTTCCCTACGAATCACGCACGGGCTCGGGATTCGCTTAGCGGTGACCGATGCGATCGTGATTCGAATTCGTGAGAGCCGTGAGCCTGCCAATGGAGGACACCTTCCAGACTTTTCCTAGCTACTTGTGTACGTATTGGGTTGCACTGTTACTGCAAGGGGCGCAGGCGCGTAATGTCAAACGCAGATGCAAATTTAGAACCTAATTTCCGTAATAGGTCATGAATACATAACGTAATAAATAATTCATTAAGACATTACGCTTCTGGTTGTTAACGATGTGTTTTCAAGTGTCGCGTGCAAAGGCTGATTCATCACGTCACCGTTACATCACGTCACCGTCACGTCACCGTCAGAATCTACATTACAGACGTACCACCATCCACTCCAGCGGGGAGAACACGGCGTGTCTCATCTCCCAGACGACGACAACAGAATCAGGATTCCTCGGTAGAGCCAACAATGCCTCCAGTGTGTGTGTGTGTGAGTTGTATGTGTGTGTGTGTGTGTGTGTGTGTGTGTGTGTGTGTGTGTGTGTGTTGTATGTGTGTGTGTGTGTGTGTGTGTGTGTGTGTGTGTGTGTTCCCTATATTCTTGGTTGTCTGGAATATTTGATCAGGTGTGTGTATGTGTGTGCGTTCGCGTGTGTGTGTGTGTGCGCCTTCACTATATTCTTGGGTATCTGGTTTATTAATCAAGAGTGAATCATATATGTAACATAGATAGAAGGTTTTAACGTTACCAAAATGCCCCCACCACGGTAGCATGGTCGTAAGAGCGTTCACCTTCCAACCCAATGTTCCGATGTTGGATTCCGGGCTGGAACACGTCGCGAGAATCGATGTAGATACAAAAGAGTGATTCCCGACGTAGCTTCCTTGATGGGGGAGGCAAGGTGGGCGGAATTTTTTTTTTTTATGTGTGTGTGGAAATAGATAACAAATATATCAATCTATGATAATATATTGGTTTTAGACAGACATTTGACTGAAAACACACAGTTGATGCATGTGTTTGCATGCATGCGTATGTGTGTGTGTGTGTGCTTATGTGACAGTTTATCTGAATTGCTTATGTTTATCAAATACACAGTATGTGAACGGAGTTCTGCATTAGTGATGTACCGTCTCAACTTTAGTTTCCAACCCCAATAATTTCTAATAAGTTGCTGCTAGTATTCCCATCATATGTTGTATGGATCGATGGCCATCTTCATTACATCATCTTTATATCATGACAACACTCGCAGCTTTTCATCTGACCTTTATAGGACCTTGACCTGACCCATATGAGTCAGGTCGATGACCATATTCACCACACCCTCATTCTCATTATATATGCGAGACTAGGCTATTGACCTGAACCTTACATTTCAAGTTAAAGGGCCTTTCTGGGCACACCCTTAGTTTCACTATACCTTCGACTTCACTGCACCCTACTGGTTACGTCAGAGCCCATCTTCACTACAACTTCTTCATTAAACTACAGTTTCATTTCCACTAAACTTTACGCTACAGCGATTTTTACCACCCGGCCTCCGTGCACGTACAGAGGGACCTGATCGGAAGGACGTGGTCCGTCGCTGAGCAAGGACTCCCACACGACCGGTCTCCCGTGCAGCCAAGATCATATTCTAAGGACGTATGTAACGAGTAGGTGCCCCTTAAGCAAACTTTTAACACCAGAAACCAAGCGGAGCCGCCTGTCAGTATCATGCTGTGCGGAAGGAATTATAGTGTACAGCTTGTTTTGAAATGAACTTAGTTTAAGTGCATATCCCCATACTCCCTCCTTTGTCCATCAGTTCCCTATAGTAAGAGCTATCTCACTTGTGGTAAGGGATAGGATGTTAGTGTAAATATACCTATATTAGGTGAATCCTCATGCGTCTGTTTTTACCCGTATAATGAATTTATTTCCACTAATTTTTCCCTTACACTTGTGAATTAGGGTGTTTTGATTATTACTAGCAGGTGTTTTAGGATGCACGTCACAATAGCTCTACCGCTGTTATTAGATTTAGATATCAAATGTATGTTATTGACCTTTCCCTAGCCTCTAGGAGAGTGAGTTGTCACGGTAAAGTTAGCAGTCCACCTGACTAACATGGTCATTTAATGTCTTGACTAAGGGGTTTACTGAAGCCATGGCTTTTGGACCCTCCTTGGCATTCTTGATTGATCACCAGTACTACTAACTGCAATTGATTTTTTAATAGTGCTTGAGTGCTTTCTTAATTTTTTTATCATTTTATACCCCTGTACATTCATATATATATATATATATATATATATATATATATATATATATATATATATATATATATATAATGTTTCACTTCCATTGTAGTTCTCCCAGTGGGGTGATCGTGGCAAGGTCTTTGGAAAACTCAAAACTCGTGGCGAAGTTGTGCAGGGGAGACGAAGTTCTCAACTCTCGCCTCTCAAAAGAACAGCCAGATAGCTCGACGAGATGAGATACAGAGGGACACGGATCCTTCTAATTCTCCTGAATGTGAGACCTTAGGGGATTATGCAAGATATCGGTGTAGTCTGTTTGTATTTACTGGTTTCGTTATGTTTGTAAGCTTCTGTTAATGTTTCACCTGTTAAGTAATTCTCTGGTGTAATTTGTTACGATGATGGGTGAAGGCATTCCTCGGCTAAGGTAATGCTGCTTACAACGTCAGGTGAAATGCTGGGCTTTGCCAGTGATGACGTACAGGGGCAACATTGATATTACGACAAAGAAAGGCCTCACAGTTAAATGTCGGTCCTAAAGTTTGCTTCTAAACCAGTAATGCCAAAGGAATCGTGAAGAAAGAAAACCTGATTCTCTAACTAAAGCAGTTGACATTTATTGTACAACTACAGAACAAACGAGTCTCTCTTTAGCTACAGGGGAATATACAGTAAGGATTCATCATCTGTTTCATGTTTGCATCCCTGCACAACAGCAGCCTCGTATGAGGATCTGTGAAGACTGAGCATCGCCATCGTGTGTATTCATCTCCTCCGTCATGTGTGTTGAACATTACCAGTAAAAGAACATAAAGGTTCCGTTGTTACTATCTCGTGTCATCGTTGTAAACAATATTGACACCTTACGATCGCAGAGGAAATCATTAGAGCGACACTTATTTCTGTGAAGAGTAAATGAATTTTAACATGATTTAGTCTTACACTCCAGCACCTCCATCACTGGAGCGCTGCTACAGCCAGGTCCTCCTCCACTCCTGCACCTTCACCACAGGTGGGCTGCTACAGCCACGTCCTTCACTCCACCTTCACCACAGGTGCACTACTACAGCTAGGTCCTCCTCTACTCCTGCACCTTCAGCCCACAAGCCAATATTTGCACAGTGTTGGATCTCAGTCGAAGAAGGCACAGGGCGTAAGCGGACGAGAGAAACCGAGACAGATAAACAGAGAATAAAACAGAAACGTCTCGGCAGCCAACTAACAAGCCAAGTTTTCGTAAAACCTCCAAGTTTCTGGCGTTTCAGCTTTATGTGATGTGCAGCTGCCTCGGCCAGCATTACATGACAGCTGGAACGTCATGTTAACAGAACAAGTGAGCAAGTGAAACTTTCCTACACTAACGTTCTCTTGGCGTGCAACATCTGGACGCCTGCCATCCTCCAGTTGACTCTACCAGCCCCACACTGGTTGAGGCATGAGGTGGTGTGTGACCAGTCCCACATTGGTTAAGGCATGAGGTGTGGGTGCGACCAATCCCACACGGACTGAGGCGTGATGTGGATGTGCGACTGGAGGCTGGAGGTCATGTTGTTGTGGGAGTGTCGTTGCTGTCGGGGTTGGCATTGTTGTGGAGTAGTAGGCTGGTAATTCTTTGGTCGGAGGGGGGGGGGGAGAAGAGTTAGTGTTGTGGGAGTAGCTAGTGTTGTCATGAGAGAATGTTCGATAGTGTTGTAGAATTTGTATTGCGTAAGGTTACGGAGGGATTATTGTCATTGTGGGTGAGTATTACCGTGGGGGATGTGTTGTTTTAATGTTACGGCGGGTTTAGTGTTGCCGTGGGAGGCGCATTGTGGCTGTGAAGGTTGTTGGAACACTGTCATGATCTTAAGGGGGAACGGGGTCAGTATTGCTGTATGGGGGTGGGAGACTAGTGTTTTAGGAGATTAGAAGTGACGTATTGTTTCTGTGGGAGTGACTGACATTGCTGAGGAAGTGGGGTTGAGAAGTGGGTATTTTGTTGAAGGGGGAGAGTAGTGTTGTAGTGTTGACGTAGGGTTGTGGGAGGTTGTTGTTGCTGTGGGCAGCTCCATTTGCTTGAGCTGGACGGGGCTGGTAACGCTCTCTTGAGTTATCTTAATCTGGCATTATCTTACGTAAGGTCTAAAGTTATCTTTTTCATTGAGTAAAGTTATCATGTGTCAGGCCTCAAGTAATCTAGCCCACGGGGTAATCTTGTTTAAAGTCTTAGGTTATCTAACGAGTAGATTCATATTACGTCACGTGGGTTATCTTGTGCCAGACCTTAAGTTATCTCTTCTTAAGAAGTTAGATATTCATATGGTAGATCTGAAGCCATCCAACCCACAGAATTATGTTACGACTTTCGTTATCTTAACCATGGACTTACCTTAAGTTATCCATGGATTTATTTCATGCATTCTTATAGTACTCATGGAGTTCTTACCTTAGGTCGAGTCCTGAGATATCTTACCTATAGAGTTAAGTTTTCATATGGTGTATCTTAAGTTGTCGTATCAATGGCTGTATGTAATCTTTTCCAGGACAGTTGGCTGCCCTGCTCATATAGTAAAACCAGGAAGGTGGAGGGGAGGGTCAAGATATTAAGTTATGACAAGTTACCAATACCAAGATATCAAATATCTCACTCGGCCCAGCAGCCCAGCCTGGAGAATCCAAGGTTCAAGTCTTTGTATTCAGAAGGATTAACTTTAGGGGCTCAAAAGGTTAAGAGCTTTATCTGATTTAAGAGAGAGAGAGAGAGAGTGTCTTCTCTGAGGGAATTTCCAGTCCATGTGTTTATATAAAGATTACCAACTTAAGCTCATTCGAGACACCAAAGGCATTAAAACAAACTGTCCTAATTACTATTTCTAAATACTTTAGATGGGAACTTGATCGGCTTTTTGCCATAGATATTGCTATTGACCCAACATGTATCGGTGAAAACGTTCAAGAATTATCTGGTGTGGCCGAGGGCGTTCTTGTAGTGACCCAGTTTCGTGTGAGTTAAAAACAAAGAATCGTTCACAGACGAAAGCTAGAGACGTCAGAGACTCCTGGTGTGATACCTTACTCAGGGAATCTGTTTAAACCGATCTCTTGATCTGGTGGTATTTATTCCCACCATTAGAGCCCAGGGAACGACTATCGTGTATGGAAGGGTGGCGGGGTGGTTGGGGAAGGCTGTAGGGAGTTGGGGAAGAGTATGGGGTGAGGTGGGGAGAGACGTGGGATTAGATGAGGAAGGAGAGGTAGAGGTGAGATGGAGAAAGGATACGAGGATGATACACGGGGAGTGAGGCATCGTAGAATGGTGAGCAGGCTTAGACTTGGGGGGGTTGGTGAACTGCCTTACCCGACACTGGCGCGAGACGTGGCTAATTGCTTCCCAAGACTCCCCACCAGGTGGGTGGTGGTGCTTGCCTCTCTCTTTTATCACGTATCCCTTTGGGAGGCTGAAGCAGCCAGCGTCAGATGCCGCTGTCGGAGAAAAATCGTCCAGGATCCATAACCTCCTGGATATCAGGATTTGCGCATGGAAGCTGGTGTCGTAAGGATGCCTTCTGGTCGAAAGTATGTCTGTCTGACGACAAGTGTTAGGGGATAAGCCGGGTGTGTGGTGACAGTGTCAGAGAACTAGCTGGGTGTCTGATGACAGTGTCGGACGACCAGTTGGGTGTATGATGATAGCGTTGGACGACAGTTTCATACCCAGTTATGTGTCTAGTGAGAGTGTCAGAGGCCCAGCTTTGTATCTAGTGACTGTGTCAGAAGACCAGCCGGATGTCTGGTGACAGTGTCAGAGGAATAGTTGTGTGCTTAGCGACAGTGTCAAAAGACCAACCGGGTGTCTAGTAAAAGTGTCAAAAGACCCTGTTGTGTGTCTGATGACGGTGTCAGAAGACCTGTTGGAAATCAAGCGATGGTGTCAGAGACCCAGCATGGTGTCTGGTGACAGTGTCTGAGGGCCACGAGGCTCTCTGGTGACAAGTGCCTGATGACCATTTAACTTCCCTCGTAAACCATGTTAATCTGAGGACAAACACTGGAAAAAAGAGTAAATCCAGTAAGCAAGCCGGGGGAGGACGTCTCCACGGGGACATCACCAACCCTGACGAAGACCTGGCAGAAGAACGCTGCTGGTGTGGCGCAGAGCTGGAAATTTACAAATTTCGTTGGCAAAATTTTTCCCCGACAGATGGTCCCAGCGCTGTGTTGAGATCTTGACAAAGATTCGATGAATACGGAATGACTCAGCGTGAACCAACAAGCGGGCTTGGCAGACAGGTCCCGAGATTTAACTTCACAGACACTGAGACAGAGAGAGAGAGAGAGAGAGAGGCACAGACTACAACAGACCAGCCGACATTTCAACATATACGCCTCTAGACGATAATATTCGACAGGAAGTAGTAGAGAGATTGTCGTGTACGCATGCAGAATAATATATACCTGTACAAATCAACGTATATATATGACTGACAGATAAATGCTGACGAAGAAGCATCGTTAGCAATATCTCCTCCCCATTCCATCTCGCTGATCTGGGAGCTATAGTGTCTTCCAATGCGAAAACATTTTTTGAGTTTCTCGAATATCTTAACATCTTCCTCTGTCACTCTTCCCTCTGAATCCCTTAACCTGATTAGCTGCTCTCCTCCTGACAGTTTACTAACGACGAATTTACGGGAAAGTTTTGGATTGTCCCTTGCCTGGTCTACATTACTCTTTTCAAAGTTTCTCTCTTCCTCCTTTCTTATACTGCTATATTTATCCGTTTCTTCTTTCAAATCCTGGCTGGCTTTATATATATATATATATATATATATATATATATATCCTCCGCATTACAACCCTATGCATTTTCGCTTTTTGATATTTTTTCTGTTTTCTCACTTTGGTTTTTCAGTCTTCTCTCTGTAACTACAGGTACCAATGTTCCCTACTCTAGTGTAAATTTCACGGAACCTTCCATACCAGTGACCTTTATCATACTTTTCAAAACTCCTTTTCTCAATTCATGTTCCCAAAGAAATTGTTTAGTTCTGTGTAGTTTTCACGATCATATCTCCTCTTTGAGTCCAGTTTCCTTCCTGTTGTTTTTTCGTTTCTTTTTTTCCAAGAAATGAAATTTAGAGATTAAATAACCCCATTTTATTGTTGTCGTATCATACGTAAATGGCATCTTCAGTTTCCACACCCTACTTGTGTTGAGACGAGATCGGATGTTGATGATGTACTATCCCCATTGATCCTTGTGTGGCTTGCTGATACAGGACATTTTCCTGTATATACTCCAGAAACCATGGTGCTCCGTGACCTTCTATACATATGAGTCTAATTTCTCTCGGTCTATCTCTATGCTATTAATCTCTCCTGTTAACAGAACCTTGCCGTCTCTGAAATAGTGAAAGTCTCGTCGCTTCATGCGTCATCGTGATTTATCATTTTATTATTATCTTTGTACATTTGTCGTGTGTGTTGCCGCCCTGGCCGGGACTCTATTTCGTTACATTGCAATCGAAGGCCACTTTTTTTTACCAGTTGGTTACAGCGTCCATGAATCAAGAAGAGATCTCGATCGACCGGAGGAGAGAGAGAGAGAGAGAGAGAGAGAGAGAGAGAGAGAGAGAATAGGTGAGTTAAGGATAACCCGGCATGATGATGTAAGTGAGAAAACTGTTTCTTCATCTACGTGTCGAAGCTCTACGAACTCTCCCCTCTCGTCTTTCCCAGGAATTACGAACGAGCACTTTTTAAAAGACAGGCTTTTCACTTCTTCCAAAATTCGTAAATACTTTTCCTCGTCTCTTCTTTTTCCCTTTCATTAGCCTCTCTATATCGCAATTTAGGCTCGGCCTTCATTTGGACTTTGGTCCGTGACTGAATCATTCAACGTGAAAAGGAAATAGAGAGACTGGAGGACAGCACAGTGTACTTCATCTGTCGTTGAGGCACAACAGAGAACGAAGACCGGGAACTAACACATTGTAATAGGTTGAGCGAAGAGGATAACAGAGAAGACGCAACCGGGGAATATCACTGTGCAGCTCAGCAGGCAAGAGACACAGCGAAGGAGCAGAGGTTAAGGCGCCGTCAGCAGGTCTGCATCAGGAGCGGTGGCGGCCCCAGCCACAAGAACAAGTCCCTCCTGGGATAAGAAGCCTCGTTAGTGCATCATTAGAGCGGCGCCCACAATCGTCCTGGGCTCTGGAGTCTTAGTCCGATGAGGGGAGGGGGGAGAGGATGTTGTTGGGGCTGTGGCAGCGAGTGAAGCCGTGGCAGTGAGTGGAGCTGTGCCTGTGAATAGGGCTGTGGTATTGGATGACGCTGTGCTGTGACAGTCAGTAGGGCTGTGGAGTGGTTGGGGTTATGGTAATGAGTATAGATGTGACTGTAAGTTAGACTGTGGCAGTATGTAGAACTGTGGCTGTTAATAGGGTTGTGGCAATGGGTGGCGTTATTGTTGTGAGTGGGTTGAGGCGGTGGATAGAGCCGTGGCCTAGGTAAGGTTTCAGCATCGTGTGAGGCTGCGTCTCTGAATGTGGCTTTTCCCCTGAGTGCGATTTTGGTGAAGATGAGTATGGCTGTGGCATGGGTAAGGGTTGTGGTGTGAGGCTGTGGTTGTGAGTGTGGCTGTAGCTGTTGGCGAGGCTGTGACTGGGTTTGTAGGTGGGCTGTGTCAGTGAAGCCTCAAGCCTCTGAAACCTACGTCGCTGCACCATGGAATCTCTTTTTGAAGCCCTGAGCGTCGATTTTCGTTTCTGTTGAGAGCCACGGTGCAGCTCCTTGGGGGGAGGGTGGTTGGGGGCTCTTCGCTCTCTTTACATTAACCCTTCTTTTCATTCGGCCTCAAAAAAATCATGGTACGGCATCGTCGTCCTCGTCTGTGGTCGTCTGTTGTCTGTAAATCAACGTTATCGTCTGTCGTTTAAACTACTGGTGTCCGTGTTGTGTTACGATTGTATCGACTGGTACATTGTTTTGAAATTCTAGGACAGTGATACTTGTACGAAAATACAGACGAGGTTTGATTTGGGGGGTTGTACCCCCGACGGTATATGACAAATGGGCAAAAATAAAAAGAAAAGAAAGCCAGTTTTCAAATTTAATTAGAAGTAAAATTTTGGCATCCAATTTAAGTCGTATGTGACAGTAGAATTGATTTGTGATTGATGGGAGGATCCTGGTGGGCAAAATGAAGGGAACAATTTTCAAACCAGCATAAAACTAAGGTTGTTGTGTATCACATGGTTCGCCGCTGCTGCCGTATCCTGCTCCTGTAGGTGGAGCTCTTATCTTTGCTGGTTGCATCACCCGCTAGCGTGTCTTTGTTCCCTCGTCTGGGAGCGTAGTCACTAACCCATTCGCAATGGAGGTGCCTCAAGGCATGAGTGTTTCAAACTTTTTGAAGCCAAGGAACCTTTTTTGTTTAGAAGCTCTATCCAGGAGGTTACAGTATAGTCATGGGTTAACATAGAAAACATTAAGAAAAACTGACCCATCATAATTAGCTTCTTACTGACGCTCCTTTAGCCTAGCTACGAAAAGATCTTTACAAAACATCATGTTTGTTTAAGTGGAGCTAAAGAGAAAACTGATTAAGATACAGTATGTAACATTAAATGGGCATAACTCTTGTAGACCAACAGAGCTAAACCTTCAAACTCTGATAACCACACCTGATCATCCAGAGCGAGCAGTGTATGATTGTCAGTTGCGATTGTGAAAGACGCACGTGTTTCTTGTTGTGACTGTGTGGATGCAGCACATATAAGATCTTGATAGAGTTGCCACTTTTCTCTAGAGTTTCAATTCTCGGGTACTTCATCATTCAGATTAGACGATGAATCGTAGATGTACATCAAAGACCCTCTGCCCAGATTTCTTTCTACTTTTTCAGTCACTCTTTCATTCACAAATAGTTTTCAGTTATCAATGATTCACCACGGTTGATTTCGAGTATAATCTTTAATAGGCTTTTTAAATATTCGTACCACCCTCACTTAGCTTTCCTACTATGGTTTATTTTAATTAGGATTGCTTACATTCAAGGTCGTGGTTCTAGAATGGCATCACATCCATGTAAAGGGATGGTAATACTGGACCACACTTGGCAACAGACTTACCCAAACGCTTTCACGCCACTGACACGAGTTCACCTTACTCACCATCCCTCAATAATTGCATCTTGCTACAGATGCAAGCATCCCTCAGTTCTCCTAGAGATTCAAAACATAATAATCATCTTCACCTTAGTTCACTGCCACATCTGTAATTTCTCCCTTGTGTATTATTTCTCTCTGTTTACTTCGCTACTGCGGACATCACTTTGTAACCCTCGCTGCAGTTAAGATTCGGGTGTTTCGATCGATTTAGACAGTTGCCAAACTTCTTCGTCAGTAATTTTTTTTATCTTAATTGATTCTTAAAGCCTGAATGATGTATTGCATAATATATATATATATATATATATATATATATTACTGGTACACTTGTAAGTAAACCAGATACATTGACAGATGCACACGTACAGTATACATAAACACAGAGGAGATCGAGGAGGGAAAGGTAAAGGTATAGCGTTACACTGCGAGACGCAGGCGCTGGTTGCGGTCTCTTTGGCTGCTCGGCCCGCAGTAGGCGAATCCATACGCCCTGGACCTGAGGCCAGTATGACTCAGGACCTGCGGTTTACCTTCCAGGGAAATACGACGAGGCGGCCTGAGATCTGACCTGGGGTGAAAGCGCATCGAGACATTCATTTCACTACACTATATGATATGGTGATGTGAAGTGTGCTGAGAGTCTCAGTTCTGAATAGGGTTTTTTCTTTTTTTTATATGCTACTTGAACGATCATTGTTAAATTGAACCATCAGGAAAATGCAGTAAAACAAGAAAGTCATTGTTTGACACTAATCTTAAAAAAAAAAATATCTGGTGCCTGCGGAGATGAAGAGAGAGTAAGATCGAACCTCATATAACCTGAGACTACGTCCGATTCAACACTCATGGTACGTCCCATGCTTATAAGGGCATCATTTCGGTTGGCGCTCTCCACTTTATAAGGACCCCAGGAATCCAAGGATCGCCCCGAAACTACTAAGCTTCGACGTCCACAGACCTCTAAAGGATCGGACGGAGCTGCATCAAAACGACAGACAAACATCCTCATTAGAACATCACTCCTTCAACTTTCTCAATCTAAGAAATATATCCAGGTCGGAATCCTAAAGTAAAGCATCATAATCTTATCTTTGACATTTTATCTGGGCGAGGGGCCCTAGCGGCGGCGTCTCCTACGCTAGACCGAAGAAGGATTATACCGGCTGCTCGACATGCAAGCTCCCACGCAGCTCGGACGCCTTGATTTAAAGCTCTCACTCACCAACGTCTTTTCAAACGCTAGTCATACCGCACGATGTACACAGACCACTTGTGGTTTTTAGGTTAAGGGAGCGGGTGTAGGGGTTCACATCACACGGTGTGGCGGAAGAGACGTAGGTAGATGGTATGGTGATGGCGATGAGACACCATGAGGGGAAAAGTGAGGGAGGTAGCAAGATGGAGATGGATGGATAACCCACTGTGGTGCAGAATGCAAAGGGAAGATAACACTAGCGTAAATGAAACAAGGGGACGGAGTGATAACACGAGATGAAGATGATGGAGGATACCATACAGTATGAAGATAACGAGAAGGGATAGCACAATGTTGATGACAGGAAAAAGGAAGACAGGATGGAGATAGATGGTTGGATGATATAATATGGTGATGTATGTGAAGAGGGAGGACAGAAGAGAGCAGAGGATGAGGCGTCGTATGTGCCAGCCAGGAGGCGGTGGCGGCCCCGGCCACAAGAACAAGTCCCTCCTGGGATAAGAAGCCTCGTTAGTGCATCATTAGAGCGGCGCCCACAATCGTCCTGGG
>JAYMFT010059432.1:0-29415 GCA_038088735.1 Panulirus argus | reverse complement strand
AGAAAGGTGGGAGGTGGGCAGATTAGGAAGTGTAGTGAGTGGTGGGATGAAGAAGTAAAGTTGTTAGTGAAAGAGAAGAGAGACGTTTGGAAGATACTTACAGGGAAGGAGTACAAATGCCTGGGAGATGTATAAGAGAAAATGGCAAGAGTTCAAGAGGAAGGTGCAAGGGTTGAAAAAGAGGGCGAATGAGAGTTGGGGTTAGAGAGTATCATTAAACTTTAGGAAGAATAAAAATATGTTTTGGAAGGAGGTAAATAACGTGCGTAAGACAAGTATGAATATGTACATGTTTATATATGTATATGTATGTGTATGTATATGTATGTATATATGTACTTGTTGATATGTATATGTATGTATATGTACGTGTATGTGCATGTATGTATATATGTGTGTATATGGGTGGATGGGTCTTTCTTCGTCTGTTTTCTGGCGCTAACTTGCTGACGCGGGAAACGGCGATCAAGTATAGAAAAAAATATATTCATATATATGTATGTGTGTGTGTGTGTGTGTGTGTGTGTGTGTGTGTGTGTGTGTGTGTAGCGTTAATGAGGTGGCCTTGATTAGGGCTTCAGTTGCTCGTGCCGTCTCAGGTAACTGTAAAAAAATATAGCAGGAGTTTACATTGATTGAATTAGGGAAAACAAATATGAGTAGTGGAGACGTGGTTACTCGAGAGGTAAGATCTGACTTTAATCTGTCCAGAGAGTTATGTACATGACAGCGAGGAAGGAATGAGAAGACAGTGGGAAGAAGGGCGCTGACCATTCGAATAAGCCTAACGCTTCAGGAAATATGAGGCAAAGCAAGTTCTCTTAGGTGTGGGTGGGTACAGGGAGCCGCATCAGAGTGGGACAGAGTAATCATAACAGAGAGAATGAAAAGTGTAAAATGTGTTTTAGAGTTGGTGATTTCCCTAATGGGTGTTGGACTTTGTCGTATTGTGGTGTGGCTTCCCTCCCGAGGGGAGGCAACGTTGTGGTCTCTCGACTCCACTGAATATAACAAAGGAGAGGCTAAAAGGGCTGTTAAAGTTGCGGTCGTCTGGTTGTAGAACTGTTGGGTTCAGGGATTAGCAGCCTGAAGGCGAAGTTATTACATAGAGCGCTGGGGTGGGGTGGGGGGAGTTTGTCTTGGCTGTAGCTGTGGGTCCCTGGGCCTATCTCTCGTCCTCCTATGGTCCATGTACTGTACAGGCTGTACGCTCTGTGTTTGCCTCCACCTACATACATGCCCTCCACCCATGATATCACAGAAATGCTTTCTATCTGTGCTCCTATACAAACAAATTCTCAAATCTTATTACACGTTCATCGTGGATAAACTGCAAACCATATGTCTAATCTGCTGTTGAGGGATTATGGTGTGGCTCTCACTTACTTTTATCGATAAGTAATTCCATATGTAAAAAAAAAATCCTGTTTTTTCGAAGTACACCGTTTGCTCACGAGTATGTTTTAGCCAATCATTATGCGTGAAATCAGATGGTCTAACTTTAGAGCTGCTTAGATTAAGATTGCAGAAACCTTTCATCATCTTGAGTCCCTGTATTAGATCATCTCTCAAGCTTCTCCTTCATAAGCCAAATACGTTAAGGACGTCTGAAATGACGACTCTCACAGAATTTGGATATTCTCTGTCGGGAATCAATCCTGTTATACCAAGCAGAAATTCTTCAAAGCCTGACACTACAATACTATTGAAGAAGACGAGAGTTATACTATAAATGTGTTCACAAGAGAACAACCAACGTTATAGAACTTTTGTTATTCATCAGTTACCGGATGACTTAATCTGAACACAAGTTATAGTCGAATATCTGTCGATAAAGTGACAGATGTTATACACGCCTGTCGGAAACACCCGTGTAATTTCAACCCTTGGCCATACTTCATTCAATAAACCATTTACTATTATTGTTATTATTATCATAATTATCATTATTATTATTATTATTATCAATATTATTATCATTATTATTATTATTATTATTATTATTATTATTATTATTATTATTGTTATAATTATCATTATTGTTATCATTAACAGTTTTATCATTATCATTTTTACGACCACTACTAATAGTAATAATAATCATATTATTGTTATAATTAATCAGTACAAATAATGCCACTAGATCAGCGTGGGGAGGTATTACTGATGTTTGAGAACGTACCATGGCTGGAGCACGTGCTGGGACATTGTAACTCCACCAACGGTTCAGCTACGTTTAAATAACCTCGCAACAAACACACCAGCAACATATCTACAACCAAGTCGTAAACTACGCTTCATTTACATCTAATTTGGTCTACAACCGCGTCCGTAACCAGACTTCAACATCCTCATTTATGCCTACAACCACCCTTCAAACACGTTCATTAATAAATCTACAACCGCATCCACAACCACTCTACAAGCACGTCTTTAATTACGTCAACAGCATTTTCTATAACTTTGCTTCGTTTACGTCCATACCTCCACTCTGCAACCACGTGTTCCAACCACAACCTTAAAGATACTTACAACCACAACCTTACCCACGCCCACAATCGAAGCCACAACCGCGCCAACTACTACAACAAACCACCACAACACCCACCACAACTACACATCCTAGAAAACCAAAAGTCCTTCCCGAAAAAAAAAAAAATACTCAACCACTCTCCCTGATAAACTCACCTTCAAAGTCCTACCCCAGAACCCCAGCGGTTTCACAACCTGTTAACCTCAACTTTACCATCCCTTTTGGCCTTTCCTTTGTTATATATGCAGTGGAGTCTGAGCCCACACGCTGCCAGCAGCCTCTCCTGGGGGAAGAAGAAAAAACTCGGCCACAATACGGCAGAGTCCAACACCCATTAGGGAAATCACCTACCTCTGTGTATTTCTCTGACTCTAATGCGACTCTCTCTCCTACCATCGTACACCCTCAGAACTGTTCTAATTTACTCACGAAAGCGAGAAGAAACTCTTTTTTCTCTTTTTGCTTCAACTTTCCAATTAGCTCTTAGAATTTCGTGTCTCTCTGAGTTCTAAAAACATGAAAAAGAAACAGTATATATATGGATTCTACTCAGTTCATCGACCATATCCAAATGGTGGATGAACAGCTGGGTGAACTGGGGACAGACTGCCGTGGCCCGGATTCGAGCCCACCCGGCCCGACCCCGAGTACACGTTTCACGGTCACTGACGCTAGCCACCACATCACGGAGGTCCATGAATCTTACATCAATCTTTTTTTTTTTTCTACATTCTATTACCTTCTATTAGATTCATCTAAAAAAGAAAAAATATTCGTTTCACATCGGACATCTTTTCGCATACTTTTATTTCTCATGCAGACTCTTTGCTCTCTCTCACATACCTTAGTGTTATCATAACTTTCCTTTAGTAGTACTTTATTTATACTTTTATGACTACTTTGGTTTATACTTACACCTTTGGTTTCTAATGTAATAATCCTTGGGTTTCTAATGTAATAATCCTTGGGTTTCTGCCATTTTCTCAGAGCCTCCAACACGACCCTTAGCATTCTGATACATTTCAATGGTCTCTATTTTACCCCCTTTGCATTCTAATGCATTAATCTGGCTTTTAATTTCGTTTATAATCATTTCGTTTATAGTATATACCTTTACACTCCTCATTCTCTTTTTAACTATACGAATCTGATTCGTCTTAAATACTATCCTCTTTTGGTTTCCATTTCATTTCTGGAGCATTTACTTATAGGTCGTTTTGATATCTGCTTCTTCCCAACACCTCGAAAAATTTAGAACTCTCTACAATTTCATGTCTTCCAATATCTATGACCTGGTACTTTTCAAAAGACAGGTTTTTCACTTCCTCCATAATTCGTAAATATTTTCTCTTGTCTTTTCTTTTTCCGTTTCATAATTCTCTTTATATTTCATCTGGGGCCCGGCCTTGATGTGGACTTTTGTCCTTAACTAAAGCCTTTAACATAATATTCTATTGGCTTCTAGCATCCAAATCCACCCATATCCATCTCCCTTTGAATTCTAATTCTTCCTTTTAGATACCAGTATTTAGTGTTGCTTTATAATACTTCCCTTTGCTGCTCAATACTTCTCTTTGCTTTTTAAGCCATTGTTTTGCTTCGTAAAACACATTCCTTGGATAAATTCTCTCCAGCACATGATCTCAGATTTCTCTGGTATGATCCACGAATGATAAAACACTCGAATTTTCACATATACATGATTCTCCGTTTTTTCCTTTAAGAACCGGTCTCAGATTTCGAGTCATCTTGCAAAACTGTGCGTAAGTCATGGCGATCATTGCATTGCCTTGACTTTAGCCAGGGGCCGCATAAATAGTGAATGGGGTCTTAGAATAATCCTTAACACCTGAAGGAGTTAATAATAGTCTTAATACGTGAAGATGTTAATATCATCCTCGACACCTGAAGGTGTTAATATCAACGTTAGCACCTTTAGAGGGAGTTGATATCATTCTTGACATCTAAAGGTGCTAATATCATCCTCAACACCTAAAGAAGGTGCTAGCATCATCATTAACACCTTTAGAAGGTGTTGATATCATCTCTGACACATGAAGAAGATGTTAAAGATCTTTCGGTTGGTGGATGTCGCTTGACGTCGACAGGCCTTAATGACCCTGGCAGCTGATAGACCTAATGGCCAGACAACACATCTGTGTTTTTCCGAATCGCTCACGTCAACACTTTGGCCAGAAGATGTAAACAGGGTTCAGCTGACGTGGTATGTAGCTGCATCCTGGTGTGTCTTAGTCAAGAAATAACTTTGTTACACGTCTATGGGCAAGATTACGCCAGACAACTTCCGTGGTGTAGCGGTTAGTGTTCCTGACCGTGACGCATTCTCGGACCGCCCAGCTTCGATCGCATAGGTTCGAATCCTGATTGCGGCAGTCGGTCCACAGTCAACCCAGCTGTTCATCCACCCCTTGGGTTGATCGATAAAATGGGTATTAGCTCAGGCTTAGGTATATATATATATATATATATATATATATATAGCGTTAATGAGATGGACTTGATTATGGCCTCAGTTATCCGTACTGTCTCAGCTAATATAAAAAAAGTGTCAGTGGGCAACCAAGTTTCCATTTGCTCTATCGAAGAAAACGGAGACTGAGGGAGATTTTTAATGGGTAATCATAATAATCTGAGTTTATGAGGTTAAATGCTAAAGTCGAAATTGATGAGAACGTCACTCAAGCGTCAAGTCCATTTTGGTGTCAACATATTAGAAATCTTTGATGGAGGATATTTTCTTTTTTTGATGAAAAATTATCAAACACTTAAATCAAAAGGTCCTTAAACTCAAAGTCTAACTCTGTCAAGGAAGGGAATGAGAAATGCAAACGTGAAAGTTTTTTCAAATACTAATTTCGTTACTCCTACGCCCTCTGAAAATAGATTTACGAAAATATATTTCATAAACCTTATAAAAAAATGGGGAATGAAAATATCATGCTCTTGGAAGCACCTGCAGTGGTTGTTTTTAACCCAATTTCCAGCTACGGCCCACACAGTGAACCCTGTCAACAGGGCCGGCCCTAAGGGAGGGCGAATTGGGGCAACTGCCTCGAGCCCTGAGCTTTTAAAGGTCCCGCAGGGTTGCGTTTAGCATTTCCCATTACCACGTAATGACCTGACCCTGACCGCAAAGTGACGTCATTATCGAGTCAGCTTTAAACATTCTACCTTCACACAAATTGAAATTTTGATATTGGAGGATATTGCACATAAGGATTCCGTTATTTTATATTTTTTCTGTGTAGCTACTGCCTGAAATAAGTAATTAACCTCAGTCCCCAGTCGACAGAATGACTGTTATTACGGGCATCAGTAAATACATCGTTATTTCTGATGCTGACTGGGTGACTGCCTCTCTCTGCTTTAAGCCAATCGATGACCAGGGTCGTTAAGGCCAGCTGGAACTACCAGTCCAAATAACCTGAACACCTTCTTCTGGTGTTCAAGAGCATTATAAGACGACACACAATCTCACTTCAAGGTTAGTTGTTTGGGCTTCTGGCCCACCAATTGTTAGGGGTCATCCAACTTCAAGCTACTACAACCACCGGCCGTAGATATCCTTAACTCCTTCTTCAGGTGTTGAGGATAATTCTGTGACCACATGCACTCCCACTCTGTGTGGTGGTCCCTGCCTGTGTTGCGATGGTTGGCTGGGTGACCCTTTCGGTTTAATGCCTCCCGACTGCCAGGGTCATTAAGGCCGACGACGTCATTCTGGAACCACTAAACGATATACCTTGAAGCACCCTCTACCAGGTGTTCAAAATAATGCTAAGAACCATAGACCCTGCCAGTACATGCATAGCCTTTTCGTGGGTGGTGAGCTTTCTTACCATACATATAATCCTCGAGATGGTCTTTTAAACTCCTACCAGTTTCTCTGACGTAAGTTAAGTTTTAATTCTTTTAAAAGGAATCACCTAAACCCCGACCTGGACTCGGAAGATATACTTTAAGATAACCTTGTTGAAAGCAATATCCACATCCAGGTCATCTTCAAAAAAATTATATCACGACGTGGAACACAAAGGCAAACTCAGCTATTATATATAAGAACAACAAGGTCTTAACATAATATGTTCTTCAGGATATATTTTCTTAATAAACCAAATGTTAATATTTGGCTCCATGAAAAATGTTCCTAATTTTGCTAGCTTCTGCGTCTCAGAATTTTGGAACGAAAATTTATTTAAGAGCTGTGAGACACACAGTAATATGGATAACTGTGAACACACGAATAATAATAGGCAGGCTTTTCAAACTTCGTAAACCTAGCACAGCCATTATCAATAACATTATTCAATTTCCCATTCAACTATAAAAGTTACTAAAGAAATAACACGACTGATTTGATGAAAAAGGTCATAAAAAATTTTCAAGTTGTGTGAAAGGATGTCTCATCTTAATTCACTGATGAGATTAGTTAAAGTCAGTACCGAGTCAGTGCCTGGTTCTGGGATGATGATACCCGACCCAGGTGTTGGGTCTTTCGTTGCTATACTCAGGATATCTTTCTCTGTAATCACTGCTAAAGAGGACGTCGACACAGCTGACATCGAACCTGCAAACACTCCAGCGACCTGTGTCTTCTGTACGTCTCTCTATCTCTCTCTCTCTCTCTCTCTCTCTCTGGTGAAAGCAACGTTGTTGCACAGCTCGAGAGCACGAGAACCATTCGTTAATTCTTATACGCCGCCCTTATATTTCAGTATGTTATTTGCCAGTACAAGCGGATCCAGAGACAATACAGAAAATACAACTCGAGGGCCGAGGAATGGAAAAAGAAGAGGAAGAGAGATGAAATCGTAAAGACCATGAAGGCTTCCCTTAAAAGAATCTATGGAGCTGGAATGAAAATGTTTCGGGGGAGGGGGTTGCTGAAGGTTTCATACAGGATGTGGCGCAGGACAGTATTGTAAGCTGTGCTCAGACTGGTGGAAAGAGACAGTTCTGCCGACGCTAACGTCCATAACGATCTACGAGATCCTGCCAACTGTCCAGATTAACTGGTCGATAGATCTCTTGGTAGAAAGAAGTGCCTCTCATTGTATGTGGTGATGATCATATCTCTTTCCCTGTGAATGGTAACATGTGTCGCTTTTAAGAAGTCATTTACTTCTAGAGAATGCCAAATGGATAAAGGTATAAATGACGTTCACTTAGATATCCCAAAAGAGTTGAGATTTTTTTTTCTTTTTTTACACTGTGATCTGTACTGTTCAAACACAGCATGTAAGTTAACTAAGGAATACTTTAATGCCTGGAAACTCTGGAACTCTCTACCTTCTCATGTCTTTCCCAAGAACTATGACCTGGCTCATTTCAAGAGACATGTTTTTCACTTTCTCAGAAATTTATAAATACTTTCCCTGTCTGTTTTTCCCCCTTTCTTAATTCTCTATATTTCAGTTAGGGCTCGGCCTTGAAGTAGACTTTTGTCCATGACTGGAGCCTTAGAAAAAAAAAAAATTGTTTCTTTTTACAGGTAGACTAGGACACACAAGCACCTTCAGCCAGCAGTCGCATGGTTCTGGTAAGTTTTGATTATTTTTGTAAAAGATTATTATGTCATCACTTGAATATAATATCTTTACTTATATTAGAATATCTGCATTAGTTTAGGAAAGCATATGATGGGTTGATGAATATGAGATAGATCTATCATATACATTGCATCAGACACTGCCAGGAGCAGTACTTGGTAGTCTGTAGGCTTGGCTACTGAAATTGGAAACTTGCTTCTACAAAAACAATGAAAAATAAAGTTTGGTGCTCTGAATTTTTGTTAATAACTTCACGAAGATACATCTTAGTTTCTTCATTTAATTGTGTTCATAGGCCATAAATGGTCAACAGTTATACATTGGATTATATTTATCTATTAACAAGAATTTATATTGCCTAACTTCATCATAAAGCTTCCATACTTCTGAAATGTCACCATATCCCTTTTGAATCAGTTTCTCTCATTTTGTGTCCTTAAATTGATAAATGGATGAATGTTGATTTTTTCAAAACATGATCAGTAGTATACCTAAAGAAACAACTGCTTTATATGTAGATTATGTAAACTGATAGAAGTCCTTGATAAGTGCTTCTTGTTTTTTGATGAATATCATACACAGTGATATGTGATGACAAATGCTTCAAGAAAATTGTACTTAGTCTACAAAATAAGCATGGAAAGTGGGTTATGTGTTATATTTTGATTAATAAGCACTCATGACTTTAGTATATAGGTCCTGTCTTTTTGTATTTCACTGGTCATCCGGGCATGTTTAAGTGAAATTTTCATCCCTGGAATGAAATTATATAAGGAAGTTTTATTGTTTTTGGAGAATATTGCACATAACTCTAGCATCTATTTGGCAAATCTTACTCTATAGAAATTAGTTGACTTAAACCACAACTATTCCTATTACCATCATCTTTACACTGAAAGATATGCTAATTTATAGGTGCCCCTGGTGGAGTGTGGACAGAAGCAGA
Source organism: Panulirus argus (assembly GCA_038088735.1). Taxonomy (NCBI): domain Eukaryota; kingdom Metazoa; phylum Arthropoda; class Malacostraca; order Decapoda; family Palinuridae; genus Panulirus; species Panulirus argus. Next base: position 20,366 of record JAYMFT010059432.1, on the reverse strand, counting down.
TATAAATAATAAAAGGCTTCAGAAGCTGGGTCATCTGATTGCAGATGAGTTTGATGCAAGATCAGATGAAGATAACTTGTTTATTTTCAAAAAACTTTCACATGCCCAAAAGCAGGTATTGAATGAGATTGGTTTTACTTTCTTCAAATATATTTATATTTGAACAATATTTGATGATAGTTATCATTTTGAGATTTATGTCTTTTTAGAGGAAAGTATGGTTTGACAATTATGGAAAGTGATCTCAATGTACATTATAATGATAAAGGTTATATCCATTATCCTTCCCTCAGATTGCTGGAGGAGTTAGATACCACTTAGTGGTCGAGTTGGTGGAGACTGTGTGCCCCAAGTACAAACGTCACATCAATAAAACTCGTTGTGCACCAGATATTGGTGAAGAACCCATGGTAAAGTGGACATTTGATTGATTGATTCCCCCCCCCCCCCAAAAAAAAAAAAAATCTTGTGGACTTCATACTTCTTATTTTGTTAATTTGCTCTGTTGAAACTATCATAACAGCTTATCTCTATGCCTGACTAAAAAAATTTTCTGAAATATGTTTGTTATATTTTCTTAACTGGTTATCATTTGTGTTGTCTGTTTCTTTAAAAGTCTTCATTAATCATTGTCCCTTGGGGTCAGAGAGAGTGAATAAAGCTATAAGTGATAACAAAAAGGAGGATTGGGGGCCTCTGGAAAACACCCCTCTAAATATAGGAACAAAAGGAGCTAGGTGAGTATTTACCTTTGAAGGCTTAGTCATCCCTTAGCGATACCTTGTTTAAGCAGGAAAGACAAACATTTAATAGAAAAGATATCTGCTACAGTGAGATGATCATTCAGTTCCTTTTCATAAGTAGCCGTGTAAAATCTCAACAAATTATCAGTCTTGCTGTTACATTATTTGCTCCTACTTGTTTTACCTACCTGAAATATCCTCATTTCTTTCACATTTTCATATTTTCCTTTCACCTTTTAGATTTGTGAGGCACATATTTTAAGCCAGCCTTGGCTTAAGAAACAGGAAGTGACTGATCTCCGTTGTGCCGAGAAGGATGACTTCTTGGAAGCAGATGAGTCAATTGAAGTTCTTTATCCAAATGTACACCCAACTGCCCACGCTCGGCCAGTTTTCAAAAGCCACTTCCTTGTCAGAAGCAGTGATGAAAGTATTGAAAGCAATGAGGTGAGTTATTGAGAAAGTATGAAAGTAGACTGGTTTGTTTCAACACTGGTAAAAATAGTTGATAAATTATATTTTTGCTCCTGATATTGTGATATTATTGAAACCATCATGGAAAAATATTGCATTATGGAGCAGGCACTCCGTTGTGTCAGAATTTTGCCTGTGCCATGAGGTAATGGAAATTTTCTAGGTGTTGAAAAGTTTCATTTGGGTGCTAATGTCTGTGCAGTGATTAAAAACCAGTATATTTAAAAAAAAATTTCACAGAACACTCATAGCTTCTAGTATATGTAAGTAAATTTGCACGTAGCTTCATACGTAGATTTCAGTTACTTTCTCTTTTTCTTATACTGCATGCGAAGAACCTTGCAAGAAACCTATGCAGACTTGATAAGCTTTATCCTTTTTAATATTTTTAAAATTATCCATTCATTGTGGTCACAATTATGGCCTTTACCTATCCATAAGAGTGCAGGCTGGATCAAATTATCAGAAAAAGAGAGTCTGAAGTAATGAAAAGAAGCACACCAGCAGTTAGCTATCATTAGACCATGACACACAGCATACATGTCCTGCCTCATGTTAGTTATTATTCAGATTTGGATTTGTGGACATAAATGCAGCAAACCTTTATTTCACTGCAAAGTGAATGTATGTTTCTGGAGGAAAAAAAAAAAAAAGTATCCACTACACATTTGGTCATAATCATTGAGTGCCACACTGCCAACCAAAGTATGCTGTTTTGGTTTTTCCGCTTCCAAAGTAAGGATCTTTATTAGTGACTTTGCAAGTCATCATAATGCCCAGTCTTTTCATGTAAGACAGCTTCTTGTTTCTGGTTTATTTTCAAGTACATTCTTTACTTGAGTATTTTCATGGAATCTGTTGGCCTTTTGAAGCCTTCATCCTGCTAGCTTATTCTTTTGTGCAAAAAAAACAAGATGTAGATCTGCCTTTCATATGGAGTGATGATAATGATAATAATAATAATGATAATGGAAAATGCATCATACAAAAAGCTTAGGGATCAATAGCAATCAGAATTTTCTACACCAGTGCAGAAGTACTGCTTATTTGGATGTAATTTATATAAGTAAATTATTGACCCTGGTAGGCTGAGGGCCTGTCACTGAGCCACGTCCCCAGCCATGGACACCCCTTGGGAAAATTAATTGGAGTCACATATAATCAACTGGTCAGGTATATTGTAGCCTTGGTGTTTTACCTCAGTCAAAGGTGATGCACTTATGCTCACTAACCAAAGAAAGGATGAACACTTAGGTGACCTGTGTGCTTCTTAAACTCAGACGAGTGGATTATAATTAAGTAAAACTGACAATTACATTGCAAAAGAATTTCATGAAATTTATATTAAATGAATCTATTAGTCTCAGGATTATATCACAATATATGACTGAAACTGAAATAATATTGGAGTAAATACATCAGACATTTTCAGCTTTGCAGTATGTATACATTTTTTTAAGATTTTGAAATTTGAAAACATTATATCAGTTCCCAAAGGGTGGGTAAGTTTTGATCTTTTTTCTGCATAGGGGTGTTTCATGGAGACCAAGGGGATTCTCCTCCAGAAGGTGACCACAGAGATCACAAAATTAGGAAGGCAGTGTTAGTGTTTTAGTAACCCAGAACTTGCTTTACCTTTTCTTTAATAGAGATGTTAGGTTCAAAATAATATATAAAAACAGCTGAATTTTAGGAAAATGGCCTTGCAACAAAATTCAGGCATGAATCATTGCACTCTAGAGCCCATGAAATACACTGACTTTATATCACAGTATATCACTAAATTTTACATCCAATTTTGCTTTGAGTCAACATATCATCATGAAGAGGTTCATAGTTATCCTAGTACCTAGAAAAGTGGTAAATCTGTCATTTTTATGGGTAGGGTATAAAGCACATTACATTGAATGATATCTCAGTCTTTCTGTATGTCTTCTTCTCTGTTTTCACTCATTCAGGATTGAACAAGGGCATGTAGCATCACAAGATTACTCATATATACAACATATATGCTATGTGTTGTGGACATTCCTCTCACCTTTTTAGCCACATAACAGTGCGAGAGCAGTTGATTTTAAGAAACATAAACTTCATACCTTTAAGAATGTGATTGAATGGTATGATAGGAAGTAAGCAGCTATGAAGTGCTCTTGCAGTGGAGAACTCTGTTCACTTTATCATGATTGTATCCATGAATAGTCTGTGAAGCTGTATTCACTGGATCTGTTCCATACTAATTAGAAAATAATTAAAGATGTTGGGTGGATGGATGTGGTCCTTTGGTTTCTTTCATACTTTAAGTTCTTGAACAGGATGTTTTCATTATTTTGGTTTCCTGTCTTATCCAAGAAAGTTTGAATACCATTTGTCTCCTTGGCTTCTTTAATCAGATGAGTGCCTTTCTATTCCTGTCTCTCATTTTAAAGTCACTGTATGCTGCATCAGTGTTGGCTACATTGAATCAATAAGTTGAATACATAAAAAAGTATTTTCCTTCTGTATGGTAGTTTTGGTCACAACTGCCCTTTTTCCTTCCACGAGCTACTCTCTCATCTTTTCTCCCATTGGCCATTGAAGTACTAACCTTATGTAGCCACATTGTTCCTTGAGGATGATGTGTGGGTGCTGGGAATGGTCTGATGATTGCTAATGGCTTCCAGCTTCTCAAGCACCTATTCTAATAATATCAGTCCTATTTCATTACCCGCTAAAATTTGATCCAGCTAGCCTTTCAACTGGGGGTTGTTAAATCATTATTTTGTTGTCCATTACTTGAACAATGCCTTGGAGGCAAAGTAAAATTAAGGATGTGGGCTATGTGAAGAGTATCAGAAGTTAGATTAATTAAGAGCTCAGAGTACAGGGCCAGTGAGCAAGTTTAAGACTACATTTTTTTAAATGTTGAATATGGAAGAGAAAATGAAAATGAAGAATTTTCCAGGAGAATTTTAAATATAGCAGAAAGGTGTGAAAGTGAGGGAAGAGGGGATTAAGAATGTGATGAATGGCATGATAGAGAGAAATGGAAAAATTTTGTCGTAAGAGAAAAGATCTTTATCAGATTGATCAGATGATGTTGCTTTAGGAAGATGAGTTGTGAAATCCGTGGCAACAAATTGGTAATCATAAAGTGACAAATTAGCAGTGTAGCTGAGGATAATAAGAATATGAGTAGAGAGTTTACTGTAGAGAATCTACAAGGTAAAGGAGGGTTAGTGAAATTTGGTAGCAAAATTTAGAAAGATATGAATGATGGATTGCTGTCAAAGCCAGGGGATGTATGTATGACTTTGAAAGCATACTTTGAAGAATTTGAAATATTAACAAGCTTGTGATAAAAACCGAAAAGAATAGTTTATGGAAAGTGTTTGAAATGTATTAATTAGAGGGTTAAGCTTGCTAAAACAGTCAAGCAGCTTTTTAGAAAGAGCTTAGTATATATCGAGGGAAATGGAGGATTGACTGATTTAGGCAGAGCAATGAAGTGGGGATGTCTTTGTCTTAACTTTATAAATATTAATCCCTTTATGAATAGAGCTATGAGACATCATGAGCTGGAAATACAGATGGAGCATTCAGGCTAGAAAACATGCAAAGTTATGAAAATTGAGGACTTCATTGTATGTAAAATGCACTATGTTAATGGTTGGAACAGGGAAGGAATTGCTCAACTTAATGTTTGGAAGTGTTTGTAAATCAAGAAATTGAAATTGAAAGTTGAGAAAGGCACAGTGTTATTTAAATAAGAGACTTAGTTGAATGATAAGAAGTTGGAAAGAGTGTAGAATACCAGGTATGTATTGATGGCGAAGATGAAGAAACTGATGTAAAGATATATAAAAGGGTAAAGCTGTTAGCACGTGATGTGGAATTTTCAGTATGTCTAATTCAGGCAGCTTTAAGGTATAGAGAAGAAGCAAAAATATGCAAAAACAGAATGACCTTGAGTATATAACCCCTGGTGATGGATTTCCAGTGATTAGACTGGTTTGAGAGAAATGTATGAAGCACAAAATGGGACCATTAGAATAAGGTATGGAGTAGAGTAAGGATTGGATTTTAGTTAATATTGGTTTGTGATAATGGTTTGAGTACTGAAGATGGGAGCAGGAAGTATGTTTGAGAGAGAATATACATGTGCTTTATGTTGTAAGAGTTGAGGTATGGAGAGTGAAGTGTATGAACAGAGTTAGCAATACAGCATGAACAGGATGTAAGCTTGGGGAAATGTTTGTGACTGTTCACACTCAAATTTGCATAGATGAAATTTCTAGGCCATTCTGCTGGATAGTGTGAAATTATTTATTAGACATTGATTGCTAGATTGCTATTCCCTCCAGGGCATTGGTTATAGTTGTGACCGCAGCTATCATAGGGAAGAGAAAGTATTCATTCTTCATATTAATTTCTTTTTGATGCAGTATCCAAGTTTCCATACTTCTTCACCATGTAATTTCAGCTTTAGGCTGAATATTTTCATATGACAAACCTAATAACTTTATTTATATTGTTTTTTAAATGTTTCATTGCCTTGAAAGAGGCAGTGCTAATGGTAGTTATACCTCTTCCTCCCCGAAGCGTTTCTACGACCCATCCCGACGGAGTGCGAGCAACAGCCACGAATCCTACGAAGATGATTCAGATGAAGTAATTATGATTAACATTCAACCCGAACCGTAAAATTTAAGTTCCTATTTATATAGGTCTGCTCTAAGACCCAGGCTTGTATAGCAGCCAAGAACACTGCAGTTTCGTATTTGCCTTTTATACACAGTGTTTAAACATAGAAAGTTCCTTTATTAGCCTTGAAAGATAAATGTGTCTTTATATGTATATATACTTGCAAAGCTGGATTGGTACATTTGTTTCTGGTCAGTTGATGTTTGATGTAAACCAGTGGTACTTTTTAAGTGTATAACAAGAAAGTTTCATTGAAGTGTAGATAAATTGTTGGTTAAAGCAACAGAAAAGTATGAACTAATTGTAATTTCCTCTGTTAAAGCGCTTCTACCATCCCTCTGGCCGAGTAAACTCTAATTACCAAGATTCTGATGAAGACGACGATTCTGATGAACTAATAAGATTCAGAGGGAAGAGGGCTTCTGATTTAAATCTTCATGATTCAAAGGTCACTGAATTAGCAGAGTTTGCTGTTAGGTCAGTGGATGCCCTTTCTGAAGATCCTAACATCAGAGTTGTTGAGAAAGTGATGTCTGCTGCAAAGAAGGTCAGTAAAGGTGGTTTGTGGTTCATTTAATTTGTTTAAAATGCAAAGTAATAATGATTTTTTTTCAGCGTGGTGAAACTGGTATAACAGTATGATAATTGGTTGTAAAAGTTGTGCATAATACCTGTCAGTTCAGATAAACAGTACTGTGAAAGAATGTGGGAGGAAATAAAAATATAGTTGAGAATTACTTGGTAAATCAGAAAAGATAAGATATTGCAAGTAATTGGTCTCTCCAAATCTTCTGTGCACTGTGTTGAGCAGCAGGTATTATAATAGATAAAAAAAATTCATATTTTAGAATTATCAAACAATAATTGAATTTAGTGGTCACTGTTAAAGAAGACATTTGCATTAACTTATATTTTGTATGATGCTTTTAAGGATAGCTTTACTCCTGTTTTTCATGTATTATTACGCTGTAATTTTCTTTATATTATCGTTAGGAGGTAGTAACTGGTGTAGAATGGAATCTGGGAGTAGTGGTGAGCTGGACAGCATGCCGTAAGGAAGATCAAATCCAGGATGTCAGTAACTGCAAGAAGGACCCAAAAACATCCAGCAGTATTTGCAACTTTACAGTAAGTGAAGATGCTCAGTTGAATTATCTGAAAGTAGTTAACATGAAATGCAATTCTTTGAAAGTCAAACAGTGAGTAATGAAGTTGCTGTAAAAACCAAGTAAAGACTTTCCCTGTGGTCTTCTATATCTGCCTGAATTTTTAAAATAATTTTGAACCGAAGAAAACGACTGTAGTCTTTTCTAGTTAAAGATTTTATGGTTCAGTTGTCACAGTAAACATCTTGAAATAGTCATTTACTGTAAGATGATTTTTACACAAAACTCTACTACTATTGATAATTGATTAGGGACTTTGTGAGAAATATTTTTAATATCTTTCATGTCCGTGTATAGATATGGAAGATCATGTTTATGCATTATTTCCTTGTATGATGTGCAGCGAGTTGGATTTTAAAATATTTTTTTCTGTGAATTATTATAAAACCAAACTGTCCATATATATAACATCCACCTTTTCCTAAGTTCACTGTAGTGTGGCACATGCAGAATATTTAAGATATTTTAGTCTGTGGATCTTCACACTAAATACTGGTAACCCCAAAGGAGTCCTCAAAAGTATCTGCTGGTAATAGCGCCTACTGCTTTAGTTTTCACATAAAATGTTAAAATTTTTTCAGCACAAAATTCATTTCTTGTATTAGTTTTTTGCTTCTTTTTCTAACCCTCCTTTGGTTGAATTAAATTCCAGATTTTACCCTTTTGGAAACTGTATCTCTTGTATGGATTGTCTTATAATACAGAGCGTTTGATGATTTTATGACATATTAGAGGTGGAGTTTGCATAAACAAGCATTGAACTGTGAATGTTAGCATAGGTCCATAGTATTTTTTAATTTCAGAGTTTGATGTTTTTGTTTTGAAGTGTATAAGAAGAAAAAACGGATTAGATAAAACAAGGGAATACAAGCAGACAAAAATATTTATATCTATTTAGATACCCAGACATCAGGCATTCTTAGTGTAATAAGATTTTTATTACTATAATGTCCTTTGCTTTAAGTGACTCAACAGACATGAGTTTTTCATACAATAATTGCCTTTTATGAAGTGGGCAGATTGCACATGGATAAAAGGGAATGAAGTTAGTGCAGTATCATCTATGCTGACTCACCATTGCCAAGTACATTTTTTCTAAGGTATTTGAAGTGTTTCTTTGCTTGTAATTGAAATATGTGCATTTCATTCCTCTCACTTGTGCATGTAAAGTTAAAAGTAATATACTGGGTCATTATTTATGGTCACCACTGGCAGACTTCACCTCTAAAATGGTTGACAGCATTTCTGCTGGATACCAAGTGATGTTACAGGAAAACTGTTTGTATCCATTGAGGTAGCATATCACTTGCAAGACATTTTGGTACAATCTTGAAAACAGATTTCCTTTTTGTACTCATCTGGTCTCATGTAGTTGCTTGTTACCAAATAATGAAGACATTTTCAGAATGTGAAAAATAGCCGAGAATGTTGTACAGTTGAATGTTAGAATATGTAATAAACCATAATTAAATTTCCTCTGAAGTGGTTAACTCGTTAAATGAAGAACACTTCTCAAATAAATTAGTCTTTGTAAATAATATAGTAAACAATAGTGGAATGCAGGAACAGAGCAGTTGACAAACCTGCTACTATTTAGAATAAAAGTGATACCATACTATGTATGTAATGTTAGTTAAGCACTTTTTATTACTTTACCTATTACTGTGGTTTGACTTACAGGAAAGCGTTCAGTATTTGTTTCATAAGCACATTAGTGAAATTCTTTGACTGTTCGTCTACAAGTTAGATACAATTATCTGATTCATGCTGTTGAATCTTTTTATGGGAGAAATGGTTATGGTACTAGTGTTGGTATTTGGCTGACAGGAAGTCCAGATGTTAAAAGAAATTAGGTTTTGATGTCAAATTTTTTTATATGGCTCGTGTTGGTAAACGAGCATTATGAAAATTTTCAACTGCAATTTATAAGGATATTGCAGTGATTAATTCTCATGTAGATACATATTTCCATACACTTTAGTTTTATAAGACAGATTTTAGATAAAATAATATTGTTTTCTTATATACACATATATATGTATATGAACTGGTAATACATATGTGTCCTCTTTGATGGTAGTAGTATGCTGTAGGTGAGGGAACAATTTTTGTATGGGTAGTATTACTACACTTCAGACTTGGATTTGTAAGAGCCACTCTGGGTACCCAATAGTAGTGAAGAATATGTATCTCGGTTACAAAGAAATTTGTTACCTAAAGAGTATTGCCACAAGACATCTATTTATTTATAAGACTTGAGCACCCAGAGGTTGAGAAGACTCTGCTTTATGACATCTTAATGATTTGTAAAGTAAATATGTATTGGTTTTACAAGTAATTGTTATGTATCCATACAAAAATGGAACTTTTTTTTTTCTGATAATTTTATTTGTAAGCCATTACAACCACATACACGTATTGCCAATACATTGTTTTGCAAATTATTAGCCTTACAGTATACTGCAGTAACAATACATTCAGATTTTTTGTTGAATTGGTCATGAATAAATTTCCTTACTTTCAGAGGAAAAAGTTTGCTTATCTTCAGCTTGCACTGAATTCACAGTACTCTTATTTCATTAAGGTGAACAAGAGAAGTATTTATTTTCTTTATTCTCCTGTCAGAATATGGAGTTTTAAAGTCTCTTTCAATCTGGCTGCACACAGCCAAAGCAGCTGCAGACATAATATTCAGTAGCTTTGTTTTTGTAAAGCATCCAGTGACTGCTTCCATGTCTTAAACTAGGGTGGAAATACAAAGTACATCATTGTGAACTTTCATAGTGTAGTATTAAGGTATAAATAATATTTGAACTGTATAAAGAAATGGAATTCTTTATTGTATGAATATAATAGCTACTGTGAGTGGATTTGGTGCTGGATTAAATGAATTCATGATATGCTTTCAATTTAGATGTGATTTTGTAATATATGTCTGTGTGAAAGGTTTGTAGCAGTGTTTAGATCATTGAAGGAACCATGCTTCAAAAAAATGTAAGTAAGGGTTTTTACCACAACTCAGGAAAAAGCACAGCTGAACAACAGTAGCATTGATATTACAATGCATTTTTGAATTCACTTTCTCAGCAGTAAGAATGAAACTTTGCAATGAAAAAATAATTTTATCATTATTATACATCATCAAATGAGTGTATTGTCCATGGAATAACTGACAGCTTATTGAAATTGCCAAAGGTTAGAGTTCAGGTGCATGAGGTATTTGCTTGTAAGGATGCATGTTCATCCATATAAATCAGTAACATACATAAGGACTCACCATATGGGTTGATCTACAATACGTCTTTTGGTCCAGAATGAACTTATACTTTGTACTACAGTAACTGCTTGACTTTTAGAACATTGATACCCAGACATCATACATAGTCAAAAGAGCTGATGTTAAAACTTAAATGTTACTTCACTCCCAGCTAACTGAATTCACTACTTTTCACTTTCAATCATACAACATACAGTACAGAAGCTGAGCACTACAAGTCTTGAAAAAGTACAGACTGAATATTTTTCATGGCCGGTGGTAATATACTGTAAGGTCATTTTAATTTTAGTAATTGTAAGAGGTCACCACACCTAACTGTTGCAAAATGTTAGGTGTATGATTGCAGTCCATCAAGAATGCATACTGAAAAGTATTGTTGTTCAGAGAAAGTTTTATTGTTTCAGGTTGATATTATAGTGATTTTTAAGAAAAGCTTAATATGTGTGTTATAGTCAACCAATGACGTATTTGAATGTTATCTCTTTGTTTGTCATAACACTTGTATAAGGAAAAGGTATCCTCAGTCATAGGCTATTCCTAAAGTTACCACAGTACCTGTGATTCATCTTTTAAGTAGACATTTGGATGAAGTATTATGTATCCTAAAAATATGAGTAACGGGAATTCTCTCTCTCTCTCTCTCTCTCTCCCGGTCAGTTCTGGGTATTTTTCTATATGTATTTAACATGTTACACTAGTACTCATTTACTTCCTTAAACAGTTCAGAGCTTCATAAATGCATTGTGAAATATACAGATTTAGTACGTTTTGTCAGCATTTACTTCCTTTTATATAAGACAGATTATGAACAAATTTGGAATTTTAGTGAGTATACTAAAGACATGCATAGCTTTAACATTATATTTTGTCAACTCTGTATATCATTAGTACTTTTAATCTCAAAATTGATTTCATGGTGAGGATGCAAAGGGCTCTATACCATGCATTAGTATGTAGAACTCAAAGAATATTAAAGGAAAATGTTACTGCAATATATATCCATCTGTAGTGAAGCAGTTAGAAAACAAAAAAGTATAACTTTATATACTTTATTTAATTAAATCACATATATATGTATATATATATATATATATATTTATATTGTTTTTTGTATCTTTCCCAAGCACACAAAAGAAACTTAAAAAAAAAACTAAAAAGCCAGTACTCTCATATATTCAAAGTATATACAGAATTTCTGTAATCTAATATTGCAATTACTAGCCTTAATTCTTTCTACATATATATTCTATAGTCTATTACTATTGTGATCTTTATGTAAATGAGGCAATTTTCAACTTGCAATGTATTCCATAAAGAACAGACTTATGGTTGAAGAATAATTCTGTATTACAACATTGTATGCAAATATTTGTTTGGTACATTTACAGAAGCAAGAAAGATTACCAATATATAAATATAAAAAAATTTGTTTGGTACAATTACAGAAGCAAGAAAGATTACCAAAATATAAATACAAAATAATCAAAATACTTTATAGTGAGGAGTGATTCACATTTACTTGTCTATGCTCAACTCTTACTTAACCAACTTGAAATATTATTTATTAATGTTATTCCTCCCTTCTTATGAAATTTTTTAATTTCAAAAATATTTTGCAAATGAGGACAAGAGAATAGGAAGTAGTAGCACTACTCCTGAAGCAGTTGTGGTATGTGAAAGTGTAAAGAAGTAAATCCAAACTGACATGGGTATAAATGAAAGTGGATGGCAAGAGGTGGGTGACTATTAGTGCTTATGTACCATGCCATCAGAAGAAAATCATGAGAGGCATGTTCTCTGTGAGCAGCTGAGGAAGTGTCAGCAGTTTTGATGTAAGAGACCTAAGTGTTAGTAATGGGAGATGTGAAAGCAAATGTGGGTAATTTGGCTGTTAAGAGAATAACTGGGGACATTGGGTATTCAGTATTATGAATGGAAATGAACAGCTTCTGAAGCTGTGTGCTGAAAATGAATTAGGGACGATTGGGAATACATGGTTTAAAAAGAGGGACATACCCAAGTATAGATAAGAGAGATGGTCAGCAGCCATTATTGGATTATATATTAATTGACAGGAGTGTAAAAGAGAGGCTTTTGGATAGAAATGTGATGAGAAAGGCAGCTGGTGTGATGTCTGATCACTATCTTGTGGAGGTGAGGGTCAAGATTTGTGGAGGTTTTCAGAAAAGATGACACAGTGTTGGGGAGAAGAGTGTTGAGGGTAAATGAGCTTACAAAAACAGACGTAGAGAAATATCACAAGAGAGTAAGAATGGCAAAAGGTGAAAGTAAATGAAGCAAGGGGAATGGCTGATGAAAGGGAGGTATTTAGGGGAGATGCATGTGGCATGCAAACAGTGGGAGGTGGGGAAATTATAAAGGGTAATGAGTGGTAGGAATTCAATAGAATGAAGCAAAGTTGCTAGTGAAAAAGAAGAGAAAGGTATTTGGGTGGTATTTACGGGAAGTGAGTTCAAATGAGTGAGGATATATAAGAGAGAGTGGCTTGGAGGTCAATAGGAAGGTGCAAGGGTTGGAAAAAAGCAGGCAAATGAGAGAGAGGTTGAGCAAATATCAATGAACTTTAAGGAAAATAAGATGTTTTGGAAGGAGGTTAATAATGTGCAGAAAACAAGCAAGTAGGAACATCAGTGAAGGAAGAAAAAGGGGAAATGGTAACTGGTAATGATGAAGTGAAGAGAATATGGAGAAAGTATTTTGAAGGACTGGTGAATGTGTTTGGTGGCAGATGCAGGGCATTTGAGTGTGGATGGTATGTAAAGTGAGAATCAAGGAGAGCGGTTTGGTGAAGAAAGAAGAGGTGGTGAAAGCCTTGCATGAGATGAAATGTGGCAAGGCTGTTGAATTATAAAAAAAGGGAGTGACTGTGTTGTTGATTGGATGGTAAGGATATTCAGTGCATATATGGACCATGGTGAGGTGCCTAGAGATTGGCAAATTGCATGTCTAGTGCCATTGTATACAGGCAAGGTAGATAAAGGTGAGTGTTCAGACTAAAGGGGTGTAAGTTTGTTGAATATATCAAGTAAGCTGTACAAGAGGGTATTGATCGAGAGGGTGAAGGCATGTACAGAGCATCAGATTGGGTAGGAGCATTGTGGTCTCAGAGGTGGTAGAGAATGTGTGGATCAGGTGTTTGATGTAAAGAATGGGTTTGAGAAATAATGAAACAAATGAATTTGTATGTGGCATTTATGGATATTGAGAAAGCTTATGGCAGGGTTGTTAAAGATGCCTTGTTGAAGGTCTTATAAATATATGGTATGGGACGAAAGCTGCAATAAGTGAGAAAATTTTATAATATAAGGCATGTGTACAAGCAGGAGAAGAGAGTGAATGGTTACAGGTGAAGATTAGTCTGTGGCAGGGGTGTGTGATGTCACCATGGTTGTTTGAATTTGTGGATGGGGTGTTGAGGGAGGTAAATGTGATAGTCTTGGAAAGAAGGGCAGGTATGCAGAGTTAGGGGGATGAGAGGGGCTTGGGAATTGTCAGTTGGTGCTTGCTGATAATACAGTACGGGTGACAGATTTGAGTGAAAAACTGCATAAGTTGGTGACTGTTTGGAAGGGTGTGCGAAAGGAGGAAGCTGAGAGTAAATATGAATAAAAGTAAGGTAATTAAGTTTAGCAGGGGTGAGGGACAGGTTAGCTGGGGTGTCAGCCTGGATGGAGAAATCTTGGAGGAAGTAAAGTGTTTTAGACATCTGGTAGTGGCCATGGCAACAAATGGAATCCTGGAAGCAAAAATGAGTCAAAGGGTGGGTGAGGGTGAAGATTCTGGGAGCGCTGAAAAATGTGTGGAAAGAGTGAATGTTACCTGGGAGGACAAAATTAGGAATGTTTGAAGGTATAACAATATAATAAGGATAAGAGGCATGGGCTACAGATAAGGCTGTGGATAGGAGGGTTGATGTGTTAGAAATTAAATGTTGGAGGGCAATACATAGTGTAAGGTGGTTTGATCATGTAAGTACTGAGTGGATAGAAAAGATGTGGTAATAAAAAGAGTGTGGTTGAGAAAGCTGATGAGGGTGTTCAGAACTGGTTTGGACATACGAAGAGAATAAGTGAGGAAAGTTTGATAAAGAGGATATGTGTGTCAGAAGTGGAGGGAACAAGAAGAGGGAGATCAAATTGGAGATGGAAGGATTGGGTGAAAAGGACTGAGCAGCTGGGGCCTGATCATGTAGGAGGGTTAAAGGTATGCAAGGGATAGAGCGAATTGGAACAGTGTGGTATACTGTGGTCAACATGCTGTTAGTGAACTGAACAAGGGCATATGTAAGCATCTGAGGTAAATCATGGAAAGGTCTGTGGGGCCTGGTTGTGGATGGGGAGCTATGGTTTTGGTGCACTACAGGCCTTTGTTTGTCTGTTCTTGGTGCTACTTTGCTAACGCAGTTAACGGCAATCAACTATGGGAAAAAAAAAAAAAAGAGTACATGTATATCATTGTCATGAGCTAAAAACACTAAATTTTTCCAAATTAATAGTGGAGGGAAAAATGAGAACGAGACTAAATTGGAGATGGAAGGATAGAATAAAAAAGATTGTGAGCGATCTGTGCTTGAACATGCAGGAGGGTGAAAGGCATACATAGGATATGGTGAACTGGAATAATGTGGCATACTGGGGTTGACGTGCTGTCAACGGACTGAACCAGGGCATGTGAAGTGTCTGGGATAAACCATGAAAAGTTCTGTGGGGCCTGGTTGTGGATAGGGAGCTATGGTGCATTACGCGTGACAACTAGAGAATGGATGCGAGTGGATGCAGCCTTTGCTCATCTGTTCCTGGCGCTACCTCACTAATGTAGGAAACAGTGATCAAGTACGAAAAAAAGGGAGTTTGAAGGAACAAGTTGATGGTACTCCACTGATTCATCACTGAAAAGTTGAGAGTTTGACAAATAGTAAAAATATTACATTATACAGACTTCATCTCTAATACACACAATATTGTATTTTGAATAAATCTCTCTTTTCAGTCACCACCCTACCTTACATATTTTCTTATGAGATAGTTACACAAAGTGCTCTAGATGTCTTACAAAAGCACCACCACCAATATAGTACAAAAAATAAAATTTCCTCCCTATACATTACAAAAAGGTAGTTTTCATTATATTTTATTCATAGTTTCACAATATTCATGAATGATTTGAAAACTACTGTACCCAAGACACTTCATCAATACTTTGATTGGATACTCTCAGAGGCTAGCAATCCAATGTAATGTAAATGTTTGTGAGAAAAAGATAATTAAGTAGGATATTCCATACAGATGAGTGGATAATATCATACAAAATCAGAGAAGTACATGTACACAGTTGAAATACATTGCTGGTGTAACTGGAAATCATCTGCCAATGGTTAGAATGTAGGTGAGAAGTCACCTTTGTTAAGACTATCATCAACGGATGGAAAGGAGTGCAAGCTTTTCTTTTCATGGACATTCTTGCTCATCATGGATCATATCCCTGCTCCTTTTATGAATACAAAAGCTGCAGCAATCCCATAAATGGGTTCAGGATTTGTATAATAATAAATTATTACAGTGAGACAGGCATTTGCTGGACTGTCCCAACTAAAACATTGTTGCCAATATTTACTGTTTAAAGAAACAAAAGCTTAAAGTTTTCAAGTAATGTTCCTCTTTCAGGAATTTTAATTCATTTTTTAAACTATCAACTAAGTAAAGAGAGTTCATAGGTAATTCATACATCAGAAATGCCAGTTTACCATACTAGTATACAATCAAGTAATGGGCTGTTACTTGCTTTTGCAACTCGACTGGTAAAGCTAAACCACAATTTGTTTTATGAATGATCAAGACCCAAGTTCTATCTTTAAAACAAAATGATGAAGATATTTTAGGTTGTTGTCGTTGGGGGGGGGGGTTGGACCCACTACACAGTAAAGATTTATACTATCAAAGACAAAAGTCGTGTCGCTGCCTTGTCTGATAATTTAACAGAACTCATGAAATGTGTCTGATAATTTAACAGAACTCATGAAACATAATGGAAGCCCTACCACATGGCTGTGTTACATCAAGAGGTTAGCCCTTTACCATATGTTTTCACCAAATTTCACAACACGACTTTTGTCTGATTGTACCACTGCCTTTGTATGATCAAGCAAAATTTAATGAAAACATTTTACTACTGATTGGGTACATAAATAACATTACTGACTGCTGTTATGTGTATAAATTTTGCTCACACAAAAAAGTATTGTATATGGATACAATGCACTGCAAAAAGGGACAATATTACCCTATGCAAGTAGTGCTGTACCCCAACAAAAGTATAATCTCTAATAACATCATCCAATGTGGCAAAACAAGGATAACATGACCCAGTAATACACTATGGAACACTTTTTGAAAATTGCAGGAAAGAAACGTTTTGTGAACTTGAAATAACTGTCAAATGATATCACTTGAGAAAATCAGTAAAGAAAGCATGCATTTTACGTTGCTGAAAATGGTAGGCAGAGTGTACTGCTCTGAGCTAAAGCCATTGAAATAATAAAAAGGGAAAGAACCATATTCACTTGGTGATGGAAAGAAGTACTGACCAAAGTTTATACAGTCACTGAATGATTATTTAAACAATATCTGCCATATTAACAAGGGTCACTAGCAGCATATTTCCAATTTAAAAATCTATATATCAAAATTGCCAAACATACATATATCTTTGAGAAAGTAAAACAATGTATTTTGAAAATTCTAAAATAGTTCTTCCATTATTACCATGAAAATCAATATGAAATAAACTACATCTTATACAGTATGCTGGTTTGCTTCAGGTAACCAATCGGATGGAAAACATCACAATCTTTCAATGTACTTTGAGCATGTGTAAAGGGGGTTAAAAACTTTGGTCACTTTTGTCTAAATGCTGAGAATGCCACACACATTCCCAGTACATAGGCCGCTGATAATGGCACCTGACTTACCAAAGCCACTAACTGCCCATGAATCAATCTCATGTCCAATCCTTTGTATGCATACCATGTTACATACTTTCCCCCCCCCCCTTTTTTTTAGGGTCAAATTGAAAATAAAAAAGTGTACTAAAAATTACAGTATTTACTTATGTAGGTAATGTTCCAAGAAGGAGCCCAAACCACATTATAAAGGAAACATCTTGTTAGGTACTACATTTGAAATGTTAATATTTTTGGAAGCACTTCTAAAAGCTTTACTTTGGCATCTTTGCCAGTTTTCATGCTTATGACTCCTAGAGGTTTTGATTTTCCTAGGGGTAATTTTATTGGGCAATGCCTGAGCACGGACCGAATACCACATACAATATGAAGTACAATTCAGTGTTTACTAGTGTGTAAATATGCTCAATACACACACAAACAATCTAAGGAGTTATAGAGAAATGCAACAAGTTCAATGTTGGGCAGCAAACTATAACACCAAGGAAGCCAAACAATATGTAAAGGGTAATGGCTCTAGTCCTACCCATCAAGAAATGACATGAATACAATTCTTTACTTTATATGAAGTGGATTTTGAGCAATTCTTTGAAAAAAGAAAGCAACCTTTCAAGCACATGACACACCAAGAAACCAATAAAACAAGTCAAGCATGATTAGAAAACATATTTATGCTATTAAGATGATGGAATACGCTTAATGAATATGTAAATGCAATAATGACAAAAAAAAAATCAAACTTAAAACAGCAATGGAAGATTATTAAATGGGATCCCCATAAATGTAAAACTCCCATATTCAAAAGATAATGGCAAACACACTATTGTGCTACACCAGTGACTTAATCACACAACTAGTTGACTGGTTACTGAAGATTTACCACATGAGATAAAAAGCTCTATAACAAAAGACTTTGTCCAGTTAAATGTCAACAGAATTCCTGTTATGGTGTGTTAAATGAAAATTAACTGATTTTTTTATCATTTTTCCTTAGTTAACCTTGTAATCAGCAAAAGAACTCTTAACCACATTCAGGCATTTGACACTGATATCCTGGATTCAGATTCTCATTATCTGAATGAATTATAGGAAACAGAGAAGTCAATTCTCAGGTATGATCTCAAACTAGGATGTATTATTTTGCTGTTTGTAGAGACATTAACAAAGGGAAGATTACACAGCAATACATCTGCACCTAGCCTGGACTGAATTCTTGGAAGATTGAGAATTCTAAAAATTATATCCTACTTAAATTATACGTACATGTTTAATCTCTCCTTGCTACATCAATTATAAATGTATATAACAGATTAACTAACATCACTATTTGCAATGTCAGTCTTGATCTAACACCACTAACAAGAAAAAATTGGAAAAAAAAATTGCAACAAGGAAAACTATATATATTAGTACACAGACAAATATAATGTGAAATTAATCCTAACTATTACTGTACTTAACTTATGCATTCTCTTAGTATTAAATTTCCCAACTTTCAGTTATATATATAAATACTGATTATAAGCATGTCATCACATAAGCTGTTGGTGCACAAGGAAGCATCAGTAACTGTGCATGTAAATTCTTAATAACTAATCTTTTTCATCCATATAAGCTGGACAGGATGAAAGATAAATTTGGCAACATGGACGTTTAGTCAACAAGGCTTGCCGTTTCTATATATTGGGGGCGGGGGGGGGGGGGGGTCTAGAGAGAGAGACTTTAAAGCACCATTTTCAATACTATTTCTCTCAAAAATGTAGATAACCAGAGGGGCAAGCTACTTTGGAATCAAAAAATAGATTATCAATAACACCTTGAGAGAGGATGTGTGTGAATGTGGTTGCTGCTTTTCTCACTCTACCTTGAGAGGTACGGTAAACTATACTACATGAAAGGGGTGTATTTCTAGTACGTAATGTGCTTGTAGCAGCTAATTTTGAAAAGACACAGCAAAAACACATTTCAGTGATCATATATCATACATGAAATCTAGCCCAGCAAGATCTTTTTCTTATCAGCATGGCACCAATCACTTTTAGAAGTAACTTGAGACTAATGCCAATAAGAAATGTTGACATCCTTAGTGGATACTCATTTCCAGTTAAAATGGACCTTGCCTGTAGCAAATTCCCTCCTTGTTATAAAGACAAGCAGAATAATATGGAAATGCATTTCAAAACATGACAATGTGTCATAACAGGGATGTGACAAGGTAATTCTCAAACATACTGAAACATGAAAGGATAAGGTATGGCCCTAGAGGATTCAGAGTTTTTAGCATTTGGGGAATAAAAATGGCAATCTCCTTGCATGCATATGTGGATCAGGAGCTGTGGTTTCAGTGCATTACACGACAGATAGAGAATGGACGTGAACAGATGCAGCCTTTCTTTGTCTGTGCCTGGCATTACCTTGCTAACGCAGGGAAAACTGGAGATGGAAGGATGGAGTGAAAAAGACTTTGAGTGATCGGGGCCTGAACATGCAGGACAGTGAAAAGCATGCATGGGAGAGGGTGAAATGGAATGATGTGGTATACTGGGGTTGATGTGCTGTCAATGGACTGAAATAGGGCATGTGATGCATCCGGGGTAAACCAAGGAAAGGTCTCTGAGACTTGGTTGTGGATAGGGAGCTGTGGTTTCAGTGCATTACATATGACAGCTAGAGGATGGATATGAGTGGATACAGCCTTTCTTCATCTGTTCCTGATACTTACACGCCTTAAAAAATAAGTATGGATATTGTGCATGTGTATGTATATGTATGTATTGTGCATATATGTGCATGTATGTGTATGAGTAGATAGATCTTTCTTCATCTGTTTCTTGGCACTACCTCACTAACGCAGGAAACAGCGATGAAGTATAAATAAAATAAAAAGGCTCTTAAGAATATATGGTGTGTGAGGTAAACTGCTGGAAGCAGTGAGAAGTTTTTATCAAGGGTGTAAGGCATATGTACAGTTAGGAAAAGAAGAGAGTGACTGGTTCCCAGTGAAGGTTGGTCTACGTCAGGGGTGTGTGATGTCCCCATGGTTGTTT